>OY748293.1:15520283-15575301 GCA_963556515.1 Nudaria mundana
GTTAACTCAAGAAATATTCACTATAAAATTTTATATTATTACCGAATCATTTCCACGTTTGTGGGTTGTAGTATAGTATTTCACCAACAAATTAAAGTGCAGGTTAGCGTAGGTGCATGTCACTGGATAGATGCAAACGTCAAAGATGATCAAGTTCAAATCCTAGGAAAGTATTTTTTTGTTTTTGTTCACATGTTCTTTATTTTCTCAACTGACTTCTAAAAAGGAGGAGGTTCTCAATTTGACTGTTTTTTTTTGCCAGTTTTTCTTGTTAATTTTTTTTATTCAAAACAAGTAGGTAAGTATCTCATTATTGTGTTTATATTAAGTTGCTAAAAATAAATATCAATATGTATCAATAGGTGAAAATGTGTATCTATATTATTATAATAATCCTATTGTGCAAAATTACGTAACCATAAGGCTTATTCAATATTAATATCAGCGACATCTATCTGTGCTTTAGCAAGAGTTATTGATGAAATCAAACGCCATCCAAATTTATAGCAGTACTTATGCTAGCCGACACATATGGCGCTGTGCTGACATTATATTAAAAAAGGTTAAATTAAAGTTTTAAAGACCCGAAAACTACTTATCTAATCGTAGAAAAACATTTTTAATATAGATATATTTTCCTAGACTGGAATTCTGACTAAAACGAAAGATATTGACTTAAATATTATGAACCATTACCCGTAACGCCACCTAGTTTAAAATAATTCAACTAACACGACAGGCCCGAAAATTATGTTCCTGATAGACTACCAATGATGGTATTTAATACCTACTAGCCGCTCCGCGGCTTGCCCACATATATTAGATTTCGGGTTCCCAGTTCCCACGGGATCATATTCCCATGATAAAATGTAGCCTAAGTTATAACATCGACTGCTTCGGTGGCGTGGTCGGTAGTACATTGGCTCTCGACCTTGGAGTCTCGGGTTCGATTCCCGGGTCAAATCAAATATTTGTATGATCCAACATTTTTGTTTCGAAGTTTGAATTTAGTATGCATTACGTATGTATTTAGAAATATATTGATGGGACCTATGTATAAGGTCCAAAGTGCAAAAAGACAACTTTACAGGAGAGCCTTCCAAAGTTTTAATTTTCTGTAATTTCTAATTGATAAAATCGAAGTTTACGAAACTTTGCTTTTTGTTAAGACAACTATCCTCCATATTTATAACTAGCTGATCGCCGCAGCTCCGCCCGCGTGATTTAGTTTACTCGTTCCCTGTGCCTGTGGGAACACATTACCGGGATAAAAAGTTACTCAGGGTGAATGAAGCTTTCCAATGGTGAAAGAATTTTTGAAATCGGCGCAGTAGTTTTTGAGTTTATTCATTACAAACATACAAATCTTTCCTCTTTATAATAGTACTAGCGGTCGCCCGTGGCTTCACCCGCTTGAAAATTCATTTACACAAATACCTTCCTCGAAACCACTATATCCATTGGTGAAAACCGCAACAAAATCTATTGAATAGTTTTTAAGATCTAAGCGTATGCTATATATATATATATATATACGGCCAGACTGACTTTGTTTTATAATTGTACTGATATAGTGATAGTGATGATCATGACTAAACATCGTCGGATAAGCGAATGTGGGTCGTCGGGTTAATTCCCCGGTCGAGTAATAGTAGTTTATGAAACTGCATAAAGAGTGGTATTAGAACACGAGTAGGGTTTAAAGAAACGAGCATTGGCAACCTAGTTATGTGCAGTTTCATAAACCACTTTGTCTAATCTCATACGTTTGGCATTTTGAAAAACTCAATCTTGAAGAAGTTATAGACAATATGGCGGCCAAAAACAACAAGGTGTTGTGGTCTACAAACTTTAGCCTATTATTGACTAAAAAGTTACTTTATGATACAGATTTACAGAAAATCTTTTAGAAAATAAAAGGCCAAAATATTAAGGCCGCGGCCGCTCTAACATTCGTTGCCGGACGTCTCTGGTTACAAGCAGGACGTATTTCCAGTGGCGCCCGGCGGACTTTGACCATCTCTGTGGTCTCTGCGGGGGTTAGGTCGGGATGAGAATCCCGCGTCGTTGGGGTAGGGTTTTATCCCGCGTCATTGAGTGAATCTGGTTAAAAAAAAAAATCTTAAACCCTTCTAGCCTGCTTCTGTAAGGACGGTGGGTGGCGATTCCGCCGTCCTCAGGCCCCGATCATGGACGTCGATGGTCTTGGGCGTAGATGAGTCTGCGGCGCCCTCGCCGCTGACTACGGAACTCGGCGGGAAGGGTACGTTCCCTCTCCCTCTTGGCCGCCTCCTTCGCGAGCATGACTTGCTCGCAGAAGGACACGGCCGCGTGCCACCTACTCGCACTGGAGACCATGGCTTGGAGCATGGTTTCCAGCGAGAGGATATCCACGCCCAGACCCACTACGAGGTCCCGGCGCTGACTCGCCCACGCTGAGCACTCCACCAACGTGTGGAGTGCGGTGTCGTCGCCGGAAACCTCGCAGTGTTGACACCGGGGTGTGACCTCACGATGGATGCGAAACAGATAGCTACCGAAGCATCCATGCCCGGAAACGATCTGCGTCGCACGATACGTGAGGTCACCATGCTGCCTCTGCAGCCAATCGTCCATGATCGGTCTCACCGCCGCGATGATGGTGGTACCCCACCTGGGTTGCTCAAGTCGCACCCTCCATAACTCCATGAGATCCTGGTGGAGTTGGCATCGCTGGTCCTCGATTTCTCGAGACGTAGGCCTGTGGTCCCGCTCCAGCGCTTCCTTGCGCTATTGAAACAATGACGCAAGGGCTCTCGCTTCCAGGTCCCATGGAGGGGTCCCGGCTAGGAGACATGCAGCCTCTCCGGAGATGGTGCGGTACCCTCTTATTGTTTTGACGGCCAAGGTCCTCAACGGTCTATTAAGGAGCGTTGAGTTGTTGGCCGTCAACCGCGCCGCCCATACAGGAGCCCCGTATAGGGCCATACTCCGCACGATCCCCAGGTACAGTCTCTTGCAGGAGGCGTTGGGTCCCTTTAGGTTGGGCATGAGTTGCGAGAGCGCGACTGATGCCCCCGTCACTTTAGGGACCTAACTTCGGAAATGTGGTCCGAAGTTCCATCGGCTATCAAGTACGATCCCTAGGTACTTCATCGAGGGCTTGATACCGATGCTAACGCCTCCCACATTTATGCTGGAACCTTCAGGTGGACCGTTCCGAGGTCTGTGAAAGCACAGAACCTCGGACTTGTGCACCTCCAGTCCCAGCCGCCGTATCCGACCCACGACTTGAGCAACACCCGTCGTGACCTTGAGTGCTGCCTGGTACGTTGCACCCCGCGCCGTGACGAGGGTTGCCTGAGGGCGTCGGCGTAACGTGCTACGCCGACGCCCTCAGGCAACGCACCCCGCAGCACCCAGTCGTAGCCGATGTTCCACAGAAGCGGCCCCAGTACCGACCCCTGTGGAACACCGCACGACACATCTCGCCGAGCTGGCCCGAGCCAGCTGGGGAAAGCTATGGCCCTCTCCGAGAGATAGGCCCCGACAATACGACGGAGGTAAGAGAGGCGTTCCCGAATACACGAGCGCCTCCCTAACGCAGCTCCATGGCAAAGTGTTGAAAGCGTTGGCGATGTCAAGAGACACCGCCACCACCACCTTGCCCTGTGAGACTGCTTCCTCCGTCAGGCTCTTCACGCGCATGATCGCGATCACGGTGGAGCGTCCCCGACGGAAACCGAACTGGTTGCCGAAAATCTGCATCATAAAATAACTTTTATTTATTTTGTCAATTCGAACTATTCGACATGAGAGTCTATAATAGTAGTTTTTATGACAAGCGAGTAAAATTATATATTGTAGTCGAAGGCGCTATTTTGAATCCAGAGCGAAGCGAAGGCTTCTAGAGTAGAATCCCGAGGGAGGGTTTCTAAAGTAGAATCTTTGACGTAGCGAGAAATTAATATGAATTGAAACAAAGTCATGGCCTTATAAGCATGACCCTTTTTAGATATACCTAAGTGCTTACCTATTTATACATTTTTCTTTTTTCTTTACATATCTCATAAGCAGCCTATTTACTTATAAGAGGTAAGTTGCATAATACTTTGATCACGTTTAGTGAAAACATATTAGTTTAGAATTACTTAATTAACGAATATCTTAATGATAAAAATGCATAGCACAGTATAAATTAATTGTAACAAAATGTAAACAAAACTATATTAAAAAATAATGGTTTAAAAAAACAAAAAAAATACGCTTTTATAGAGAATCCAACTAAAAAGTAGAAAATAAATTTTAAAAAGTTTGAATTAAGAATAGTTTAAATAAGAAATAAATGTATACGTATATAATTGTAAAAAAGCGTGAGGTGCATTTTAAGATATTATCAAAATGATAATTCTTCTACTCATATCTGTCAATAAAATATTTATAACTAGTGGTCGCCCGCGACTTCGTCCGCGTGGTAATTTGGGTTTTTTCCCGATCCCGTCGCGCCGCGTCATATTTTGAACAATTCACACAATATCTTTATAAATTGTAGCCTATGTGTTATTCTGATGTATAAGCTATATTATTGTAAAGTTTCATTAAAATCCATTTTGTAGTTTTTACGTGAAAGAGTAACAAACATCCATCCATCCATACATACATACATACATACTTACATACTCACAAACTTTCGCGTTTATAATATTAGTAGGATAGTAATAGTAGTATATACTCGTAGTATAGATACAATATTTTATTTATACTTTTATCCGGTGTTTTTAAAACTTTTTGTTAAAACTGTTCAGTATGTATCTAAATATCAAATTATCTCTTATTATATGTAATTATGGAATTATCTACTACTTCAGCTGTTAATTGATTTTATGAGCAAAAGAATTTACATAAGATTTACTTTAAGCAAATTAGCATAATACACGTATAATGGCCAATGTGCCACATTGGTCTTTGTACTTTTGAATTCATGTTACATACGCCGCTATACTTGAATGAAAAATCGTGTTTCCAAGCAAAAATTTTCTTTTTAATAGCTCACATGATTCATTATATCGATAAAATGCGTTTACCATAAAAAACTAAAATGGCCAAATTGTTAGTTTGGCCCTTATTTATACATAGGACCCATCGATATAGGTATAAAAAGGTTTTTTTAATTGTCTAGGTCCCATAGCATAAGCTGATAGCTTAGTTTGGGCTAGATAACGTTGTGTGAAAATCTGTCTGTGAGAGCCCGGCTGAAATCCGTCCAGCCGTTTAAGATTTTTTCAAAATAAACAAAATTCTCTGTATGATCTTCAAATGTAGACGCTTCGCTCGCTCGTTCAATAAAAGTGTAAGTACTAAGTTATATTTCACAGGATTCAATTCAGAATAAACAGAATACCTAAAGATTTTAACTTTATTTTCCTTAACGCGAATTAAGGAAAATAAAGTTTTAAGGAAAATAAAGAATTAATTAAAAAATAAAAGACTGCAATGGAAAAGAAGTCTTTCCTAGGTAAAGTGCATACAAGTTTTAAACTCAGTGTCACAGATAAAAGTTTGTTGTTTCTGTTAGCTTGTTTTAAAGTACTATTACTAAGGGGGATTCCTACTTGATTAGTGGCTCATGGTTTAGTGGTTAGCAGTTCTGTTAACACATTGCAAAGGTTAAGCAAACACTAGCTAGGTCGTTCTTACGATGGATGATCATTTCTTATAGACTTAGTGTCTATAAGAAATGATCATCCATCGTAAGATTCCAGCCTTTGGCGATCCAGCCCTTGGCGTTTTAGAGGTCGCATGTTAATCCGTCTGTGGTTGCTATTCAAATATAGCTCTATCGCAGTCTACGTTACGGGTAGTTGGAGTCCTACAAAATCCAACTGGTTTAATAATCGAACTTCGATATTGCCTAATGGGTTGTGGAGGTCAGAATGATGGCAGTCACGCACAAGGAAATTATCGAAGTTCAGCCGCATCGCAGTTAGACCGGAAAGCCGACCCTAGTCCTCAACTGGGTTGGGAAAAGGCTTGATGTAAAAATACAAAGAAAATAACTCATTTCGTTTTATCAATCCATTTGGGCCATTTATAAGTCTTTAGTTATTATAAAAGGAAACACGTGACCATCATTTTGTATATAAAAGAAATATTTACGTGCACAAAATGATGATTTACGTCGTCACGACAGTAAAAAAAACATTATAAAATTTGCGCTATTATGTTACGAGTATGTATTTTCATTGCTTTGATTGACATGATTTACGTATTTTGAAGTAATGGAGGCCACTCTTAATGCTATGTAGAAGTACTTAGGTGGTTACATACATGTTACCGATACATATTTAGTATTCATATATAGTATATATTATTATATACATACATATATAGTATTCATATATATACATCTCATCTGATAGTCTTACTCTATATAGCGCTCTGGTGCGCAGTGTCTTGGAATATTGCTCCACTATTTGGACTCCATTCTATTCGACGCATGTGGAACGTATTGAATCAATTTAGGCTCATTTTGTCAGATATTTAAACATAAGAAATGGTGTACACACACATCGTTCTTCACTGCAATCCGCGCGTGCGCGGATTGCGTGGAGTCGCGCTGTAGGCGTTGACCTGCCCGCGAGGATTTCTTCGCCTCCCCTGAACAGGGGAGGGTCCCTGGGCCGGGTACTGCCTAAGTACCCTAAGTTTTCGACCCGGGGCCCTCAGTCTTCACGCCGCTCCGGCGGACACCCCAGCCAGGTGAGATTACTGGTAACCCAGTCAAGGCCCAGCTGAGGGCATCCAGCGACGAGAGCGGCGACTTACGGGGTCCCGGGACGTGTAATGTTGGTCTTCATTCTTGTTCTTTTTGTGTGTTTGCTGTTGCTTGTGCCGCCTGTTCCCGCGCGCGCCCGTGCTCCCACATAGCGCAGGTATCGCGGGGAGTACCCGACGCATGTTAGTCGCCGCGGGCACGTACTAAAACAGGCGGATGTTGGTATTTGGTCTGAAACAATTTTGGTGTGTGTTACACTTACTAGAGTGTTGGGTGTGCTATGTGGGTTGGTGTTGGTGTTGCCGCGCGCCCTGCGAGTCGGCTAGGTATCGGCTCGCAGAGCGCAGCGGGCCCGCTGCGTTGTGTTGTGTCGGCGTGCTCGGTGAGGGCGGCCGCTCGCGGGTGCGTGCAGCCGGTAGGTGTAGTCGAGCGGTGAGCGAGCTCACCGTGGCGGGGCGGGCCCCGCGCTACGGGCGCAGGGGCGGTCGGGAGTCCGGTTGGTGTTTGTGTTTATAGACACGTCCGCAAGGAGGTCGCGAGGCAGCTGGTGGCGATCCAGCGGTCGAGTGTGCCACGGTGCCAGTCCGCGGATGTGGGTCCACGCGGAGGTGTCGGCACGCTCGAACATCTTCTTCGCGAGATTCTTGATGAACTCATCCAGGCTCTCTACTCTGAGGTCTCTTGAGATTGTGTCTATCTATGTCTATGTGAGGAGCGTTCACTATTGTAATAGTGAACGCTCCTCACATAGCGAGGGGCGTTCACTATTACCCTTAGTGCGAGGGATTGTTGGGCGTGTAGTCGTTGGCGGGTAACCTTGCTTGTGAGGGCGAACCAGGCGGGGGCCCCGTACGTCAACCGCGGGCGGATATACAGCTTGTATATCGTTAGCTTGACGCGTGGGGGCAGTTTCGAGGAGAGCACTGGATGGAGGAGAGAGCGTGTGACGCGTGCTTTCGCGACCACAACGCTGACGTGTCTCTTCATGGACAGCCGCCGATCTAGTGTGACCCCTAGGTAGGTCACGTGCGGCTGCCATGGGATGTGTTGAGTTTGTAGCGAGAGTCGTGGTGGCAGTTTCCTGTTTGTGGAGATGGCTATCGCCTGTGTCTTCCCCACGTTCACTGTGAGAGTCAGTGTGGCAGGAGATCCAAGCTGAGTTTCATTTTGGACGCGGCGTGTTTCGCGTTCATGCTTGTGGAGATGTACGCCGCGTCATCTGCGTATAGGGCCAATGTTGTACCCTCCGCAACGGGGATGTCGTCGGTGTACCGTGAGTACAACACAGGCGATAAGCAGCTGCCTTGGGGTACTCCGGCGAGGATGGGGTGCGGTGGCGAGGTTTCACTCTCCACCACCACTCTGTAGGTCCGATCAGTTAGGAACGCCGAGACCACTCTGACGATTCGACGGGGCAGCGGTGTGGTAGACAGTTTGTAAAGCAGACCGGCGTGCCAGACCCTGTTAAAAGCCTTTTCCATATCGAGGAATACTGCGACAGCGTGCTCGCGCTTGTTGCGAGCAGCAGTGATCCCGTGCGGTACCCTCGATAGCTGGAGCGTCGTGCTGTATTCCGACCGAAACCCGAATTGCTCCGGTCTTGGGGTCACGTGGGGCGTAATGTGTCGTAGGAGCAGCTGCTCGAACACCTTCGACACAGTGAGCAGCAATGTAACTGGCCGATAGCTCTCCGGTTTCATTGTGTTTTTGCCCGGCTTGGGTAGCATTACCACTCGTCCTTCCTTCCATATAGATGGGTAGGCCCCCGTGCGCACTATACCGGTAAATAGTCGTGCTAGGGCGGCTGTGGTGCGGTAAGGTAGGTGGTGTAGGGCGGAGTTGGGTATTCTGTCCACTCCGGGGGCCTTTCTCTTCTTTGTTCGACGAATGGCACGCTGTACCATGCCGGGCGAGAAGGAGATGGGGTGTTCCTCGGGAGGTATCGGCGGCGAAAAGTATTGTCGAAGGTGTTCTTCGACAGCTGCTACGTGCTCCTGTTCATTGGTCGGGTTCGGCGAGAATTGACGGTCCAGGTGGCGTGCTAGCATGCACGCCCGGTCTGCTGCTCTGTAGCGTGGTGCCCCGTCTTCGTGAAGGAGGGGCCGCACCGGAGCTGGGGTGTTCGTAAAGTGTCGACACAGCTTGTGTATCGACACCCAGTCGCTGTCGATGGAGTAGATGAAGTCCTCCCAGCTCTCGGTACGGTAAGTCCTTATCTGGGCATTGACCTTCTCCGCGAGCCGGTTTAGTTCGGTCTTCATGGTGGGGCAGCGAGTCCTCGGCCATTGTCTTCGTAGGCGCTTCTTGGCGGCCAACATGTTTAGTATGTAGATGGGTAGTCTCGTTGGACTATCCCGAGGTCGTGGGGCAGTCTTGGCCTCGCCAAGAGCGCCCTGGATACACGTTATGAGGTTCGCTGCGAGCTCCTCGACGTCGGCCGCGGAGTTTATGGGCCAGGTTGGGGTGGTGGTCTCTAACGTTCCTATAAAAGTATTCCAGTCCGGTATGGGACGTGGCGCTGGAGGGGAAATAGTTGTGGTCCACGGTGACGACAACAGGTTGGTGATCGGATCCTGTGTGATCGTCCAAAACCTGCTGCGTGATAGTGCCCCTCAGAGGGCTGTTGTAGACGACAATGTCGAGTACATCGGGATCGTGTGAGGCGATGTCCGGGTATCGAGTGGGCATTTGTGGGCCAGCGACAAAGTAGTCCCGGTCCTCCGCGTCTGCGTGGAGGCGTACACCAGCCGGGTTTCTCACGGCGGAGTTCCACGCTGGGTGCTTGCAATTCAGGTCCCCCGCTAAGAGGACTGGAGCCGGTGATCTCATAATTTCTCGTATATCTGCGGTCTCGAAGCGGTTTCCGGGCGGTCTATACGCGGCGTAGATCTGCAGACTAGCGCCGCCCGCCTGCAATTCCACACCCAGCGTGTATACCGTTTCGGTCGATGGTGTCGGCAGCGGCTGGTGTACGATCCTCCGACGGATCAATATAGCCAGCCCTCTGAAAATGATTGGTCTTCCAGACTGAGTTGAGATTTCATCCCTCCTATAGGCGAGGAAACCCGGGAAATTACTTTTATCTGCAGGTCCCAGGTGCGTCTCGCCTATGAGCGCCACGTCTATCCTGTGTTCCTGCAGTAGAGGGCGGAGTAGCGCGGCCTTACCCTTAAGACCGCGGGCGTTCCAATGTAGAATTCTTAAGGGCGTACTAGACATTAAATCTTGTTAACATGTCTAGTACGCCCTTAAGGGTGATTTGTGCTATGGCCTCAGGGCTCTCGCCGTTGCGAAGCGCCGTTATGATTAGGTGAAGTATGTCGAGCGCGGCCGTCAGAGTGGCGCTATCTCCTGATCGCCTCGACTGGTTCTGAGTCTCTTCAACTCTTCTTGGGGCCTTTGCCCTTCCTCCCTGTTGGGTAGGGGCGGCTACCGGCTGGGGGACTGGCTGCATCTCCCGTTCGTTGGTTTCCGCTGCTGCCTTTATTGGAACTTCTTGAGGGGCGCGGGGCTCTTTGCGGCCCCGCTTGCGCTTCCTCCGCCCTCCTACGGAGGAAGTGGTGGTTGCTCTGGGGATGGGTGCGTTCGCCGCCGCCATCAATGAAGCGCCCTGTGATGCTTCTGTGGGCTGGGGTTTCCTATTGTCCGGGCGCGGCCCTCTTGTTAGGGCGACTGTGCCCGCCCTTCTGTAGCGCACCTCACGTTTAAATGCGGGGCAATTTTGATGATTTGCGGGGTGCTCCCCCCCGCAGTTTGCGCATGTTGCGGGCTCTTCTCACGGCCTGGGGCACTCCCTCGCCAGGTGTCTATCGCCGCATCGCACGCAGGCCATCGGCCGGTGGCATTGGTGGCTGCTGTGCCTAAACTTCTGGCACCGATGGCACTGCGCGGGTCTCCTCTTCCCCCGCCATGCCTCTATCTTGACGCCCGGGATGCCTAGCATCTCTGAGACTTCATAGATGCCGGGCGTCAGGTTTGGCGTCTTTTTCATAATGGCGAGGAGAATGCATCCAGGCCTCCCTCTTCTCGCCGTGATTGTCCGGACATACTCGGGTTCGAATCCGAGCTCGCGTAGTTCCCCCGCCACCTCCTCCGGTGTGGTGTTGCTTGGTAGCCCCCGGATGGCTACCTTCAAACTCTTCTCCGCAGGAAGAAAGTACGAGAACCACGCGATGTTCTCCGTCTTCTCTAGGTCCACCAGATACCGTTGTATCGCGCGGTATTCGCTCTCTCCCTGCGGAGAAAACCTGATACCGCGGCCAAACGGCCTCGCGTTGGCGGTGCGTCCTAGGATGGTCTTCAGCCTCCTCATGTGGAGTGCCCAGTCCGGGAGGTACTCCACTATGAGAGGCGGGTAGCGTGGCTTGGGCGCGCTCTTCGGGGCCGTCTGTGTAGCAGGTGCAGGTGTGTGTGGGGCCGCGGTGGGGGCCGTCGTAGCACGTGTTGTCGCGGCCTGCGCGTACGTGCCAGTGTGTGTCGGCGCCGCGGGACGGTTCGTGCGAGGGTCCCCTCTCGGCTGGACTACCGTGCAATGTTTTTTGCTAGATGCGGGGTCTTCGTCTTCGGGACTCCTCTGTCTTCTCTGGGACGGAATCCCGTCCAGAGACGTTGTCCGTTCTAGACTGTGGCGTCCTCTGGCGAACATATGTGCTACCTCTTGGGTTCGCGTTCGCGTTCGCGGCGATGGCGAACCTTGCACACGCTTGGCCGGGGTGTCGTCGGCCGACGACATATCCGAGGCGTGGTACGAACGCATGCTCGGTGTGGGCGAGAAGAATTCCTCCTGGGCACTGCTCGACGCCTGCGTAGGCGGAGTGTCACCGTGGAATGCCGCCCGCGGCGCACTCAATGTGGGTGGGCGCATGACGAGCGCGCGCGACAAATGGCTCGTGAGCGCTACGTTCGGCGCAGGCTCCGCGTTTGCGTGCGCCGGCATCGGGGCAGCGCGTTGCTCGCGCGGCCTCCCTGACGGAGTTCGGGGAGGGGGAAGCTGGTATCGCGGCGCCGCGGGCGCATTCGCGGACGCACCAACCTCCATCCACTCAACTGGCGAGCGAGCAGATGTGGGCCGGTTGCAATGATGATGGTTTCTATTGGGTTCGGTTGCAACATGGTATTGGTTAGGTTGTGATGACCTACTGTTCGGGGAATCAAGCTCCGGCATGCTAAGCCCCGGACGTGGTGAGCTTGACTCCCGTCGACCTTGGTTCCTATAGAAGCCCTGAGAAGGGCTATTTTTGTCGGCCATGTGGTTCGTCCAAAGGGGGCCAGACGTGGACGAGTCACAGGCGCGACCGCTCAGTGATATTGATATTTACACTGGGCGTGTAGTAGTGACCGCAGCGGCGAACCCCGCACCCGGTGTGCGCGAACTCGTCGAACCGACGATTTCGCGGACACCGACGCGACCAAGTCCGTCGGTGTGGCTTCAGGGCGGTCCGTGCGTAGAGGGAGAGTGCATTCAACGTTGAAGTCTTCAATCCTTCGGGGTGACTCGGGGCCGATCCAAAATGGTGTACGTAATTCTGTTCCCGAGTATTCAGCTAGACTGAGACTATATGATATGAGGAGCTTGAGAGATAGATGTGACACTGCCGACCTGTTGGTTCTTCACAAAATTGTAAGTGGATCCATTGACTCACAGCTTGACCTTTTTAACTGTAGAATTAACCATCGCGCTATGAGGCATCATCGTACTTTTGATGTACCCACTTCTTCTTTAAACACCACATTTAATAGTCCCCTAACACGTATGGCCAGGCTATATAATTATATATCCGGCACTTCAAACTATTTCATAGACCTTTTTTCGATGAAATTTGTGTCTTGGTACAGGAACTTCTTGATAAACGGCTTCAATGGGCCGGTTGTCGAGGAATAATACCTGCATTTAATTTTTTTACCGGGACAGTGATGCAAGAATTCATGTAACTAGGATACGTATTAGTCCAGCCATAAATTTTGTTACAAATGAAAATGCATTATTTTAAAATGAAGTAATGTATTATTATTAAAATTTATATCTACATAATTATTAAAGTCTTAGCAAAAAATTAAAATATATTTTATTATAAATAGCCACCTTTGGCTTTTATACAGGCCTTTAATCTGTTTGGCCACGAATCTATGGATTTACACACTGTTTCCAAGGGAAATATTGCCACTGCTTGCTCCAAATATTTTTTATGAGACTCAATTTATTTTTTATTTATTTATTTACACTTCATGCACAGTAACCGCACATAGGGGACTTAATGCCATAGGCATTGTCTAACAGTCAACCTTAGGTCGATGCAGAGAGAACTAGTAGTAGGTGTTAAGAGGTTATGAAAGTTATGATGACATTAGAGAAACAGGATAAACTTAAATACTAATAACTATATACATAGCTAATACTAACAAACATATATATATATATATATATATATATATATATATATATATATATATATATATATATATATATATATATATATATATATATATATATATACAAATATACATACATACACATACATGGACATATACATATATTACGCCCATAAACCTACATAATATAATATATAGTACGTATTATTCATTAAATATTAAGTGTCTAAGGAATATCTGCACATTATGTTTATATACAATACATACACTAATAAAACACAACTATGAGCTATGACTGCATTAAGTATAGGATAGGACTCTGTTTATGAGTCGCGATATAGTTCATATACCTTCTTCCTGAAAACGAAGCGGCTGGCTGACATCCTAATTTCCAACGGATGCACATTCCAGAGAAGAATAGACTGTACGTAGAATGAAGAGTGAATAAGGCTAGAAGTGTGAGAAGGACAATGTAAAAGTAGATTGTTTGAAGAGCGCAAGTTTTTGTTATGATTGGAACCAAGAAATTCAAAGTATTGAGTAAGATATGATGGGACATAGGGAGAATTTAGGAAGGAGTGCAGCATAGTCACAGCACGCAAGCTACAACGCATGCGTATGGATAGCCACCCCAACTCAGAGCGGAATTCCGAAACATGATCATACTTACGAAGATTGTAGACGAATCGAATGCAATTATTGAGAAGACGGTCGAGTTTATTGAGTAGATCTGCATTCAGGTCGAAATAGCACACATCACCATAGTCTATGACAGGAAAGATCAACGAACGCATAAGCGCTGCCTTTGTTGTGCCTGGAAAGAAGTTCTTCAAGCGATAAAGCGCCCGTAAGCTGCCCGTTACCCTCTGACACACTCCGGCAACCTGAGCTTGCCAGTTGAGCGTGGTGTCAATATGCAAACCTAAGTTTTTGACGCAAGGAGTAAGGGATATCTTTTATATATATATGTTTTTTTTGTATATATAGATATGTTTAGCATTGAAGATTATCGGCGGAATGGTAACATCCTTCAGCCTACTCAGCATGCGACAACTCCCTATAATAATACTCTGGCACTTGTCAGGGTTTACCGTCAGCCTGAACCTCTCACACCACCTGCCCAACGCGGCCAAGTTCACGTTAATATTGTCAATGGCCTCCGCCAGACCATCCACACCGGCGTGACTGTACAACTGCAGGTCGTCAGCATACAGATGATACGCACACTGAAGCTCAGTGGTTAAGAAGTTAATAAATATAGAAAAAAGAAGAGGTGAGAGAATACCGCCTTGGGGGTCCCCAGCATCGAGATTGCACCAATTAGATGAGACGTCATCGATACGCACCGACTGCTGGCGACCCCGAAGATAAGAAGAGAACCATTCCAGGTCATGGGGTAAGATCTTAAGATGGGCTAGCGTAGCTAACCGGATGTCCTGGTTCACGCAATTGAATGCATTGGAGAAATCAATTAGGCCCAGCACCGTAACTTTCGAGTTTTCGATCCCACTCCTGATATCACCTGTAACCTTCAGCAGGGCAGAAGTAGTACTGTGCCCAGGCCTAAACCCAGATTGTAAATGGTTAAGACCTATGTCATTTTGTCGTATAAATTTCGAAACTTGGCTATGCACGCATGCCTCCAAAACTTTGGACAGAAAAGGAAGGATAATGGGACGATAGTGGTTGGGTTGGGAAGGATGAGGTATCTTAGGTACAGGACAAACAAAGGCTCTACGCCAGAGGGCGGGAAATTGACCAGTTGTGATAGAGAAGTTAATGATGTGTGAGATAGGTATAAGGAGTTGGTCTAATATAGAGACAATCATACGACGACTTATGTTATCATAACCAACAGCGTTGGACTTAATTGAGAGTACCATCTTTTTAATCTCACTCAATGACACTGGAGTAAATTCAAAAGAGGGATAATATGGGTCGGCAAGACTGGCAACGAAGTCCACCGTTTGACGCTTGGTTTGATTGTCCATCTTGTACGAGGTGGGGAAATGAGCGTTAATGGTGTCCAACCCAATTGTCTTTGGCAGCTCCAATTGCCTTGACTGGCCAATGCCCAACGACCCGAGAAACTTCCAAACTTTGGCCGGCGAAGAGGAAGAAAGGTTGTTAAAGATGTGTCGGCGTTTAGCGTTACGTATCACCTGATTACAACGATTCCTGGCAGTTTTATAATGATGCCAACTCTGATCAGACTTTCGTTTTTTAAATTTACGAACAGCTCGGTCTCGGCACCTCATTGCAAGCCGCACCTCCTCCGTGATCCAAGGTGCAGGATTACGCTTGATTCTAACTTGCCTAACCGGTGCATGTAGATCGTACAGTCTGACAAGGTTGTCGTTAAACACCTCCACTTTGTCATCGATAGTATTCGCTGCCTCCAAAGAATCCCAGTTAATGGCAGTGGCACCAGTGCGTAACTTATCGACGTCCGTGTGACTAAAGCAGCACCTTAACAGTATCTTAGGTTTCAGCTTCGGAGGTTTGAGTCTGTAGGAGATGTACAGGAGATCGTGGTGTGAGAATGCCGGAGCCAGACACTGCCCATGACAACGCACCAGCGACGGAGCAGAAGTAATAATCAAGTCGAGCCAGGTATCATCGACGTCTTTATTGTGGTGAGTAGCCTGAAGTGGCAATACGTGAAGACTAGCCGACTGAACTATGTGCCGTAATTTCGCTTCTCGAGAGGAGTCCACGAGGAGATTTGTGTTAAAGCCTATCGATATAAAATAAAACAAATACAGATACATAGTATTCTAATATCTGTACCGATACATACCAATATTTTGAATTTTGAAATTTTTAATACAATATTTTAGTAAAGAAATAAATATGTTAGGACAATTAATTGTTTGGTCCCCAAGGTGACGCAGGCATCGGTCGCGCTTTCGCGACTGATGCCCAACCTAAAGGGACCCAACGCTTCATGCAGGAGACTGTACCTGGGGATCGTGCGGAGTATGGCCCTATACGGGGCTCCCGTATGGGCGGATAGGTTGGCGGTCAAGGGGAACGTGACTCTGTTAAACAGACCACTTCGAACCTTGGCCGTCTGAACCATACGGGGGTACCGCACGATCTCCGGAGAGGCTGCATGTCTCCTAGCCAGGACCCCTCCATGGGACCTGGAAGCGAGAGCCCTTGCGTCATTGTTCCAATGGCGCAAGGAGGCGCTGGAGCGGGACCACAGGCCTGCGTCTCGAGAAATCGAGGACCAGCGGTCCCAACTCCGCCAGGATCTCATGGAGTCATGGAGGGTGCGACTTGAGCAACCCAAGTGGGGTACCACCATCATCGCGGCGGTGAGACTGATCATGGACGATTGGCTGCAGAGGCAGCATGGTGACCTCACGTACCGTGCGACGCAGATCGTTGCCGGGCATGGATGCTTCGGTAGCTATCTGTTTCGCATGCATCGTGAGGTCACACCCCGGTGTCAACACTGCGAGGTTACCGACGACGACACCGCACTCCACGCGTTGGTGGAGTGCTCAGCGTGGGCGAGTCAGCGCCGGGACCTCGTAGTGGGTCTGGGCGTGGATACCCTCTCGCTGGAGACCATGCTTCAAGCCATGGTCTCCAGCCGGAGTAGGTGGAACGCGGCCGTGTCCTTCTGCGAGCAAGTCATGCTCGCGAAGGAGGCGGCCGGGAGGGAGAGGGAGCGTACCCTCTCCGCCGAGTTCCGTAGTCAGCGGCGTGGCCGCCGCAGACTCATCTACGCCCAAGACCATCGACCTCCATGATCGGGGCCTGAGGACGGCGGGATCGCCACCCGTCGTCCTTACAGAAGCAGGCTAGAAGGGTTGCGTGCTGCGGGGCCTTTGCCCCATAGCACGCAACCAGATTCACTCACTGACGCGGGATAAAACCCTACCCTAACGACGCGGGATTCTCGTCCCGACCCAACACCCGCAGAGACCACAGAGGTGGTCAAAGTCCGCCGGGCGCCACTGGACATACCCTCTGCTAGTAACCAGAGACGCCCGGCAACGGACGTTAGAGCCTACGCGGCCTTGGGCCACGGAATTAAAAAAAAAAAAAAAAAGGACAATTCATTCACACAACACCATAGTCTAAAACTAAGCAGAGCTTGTGATATCTTTTATTATATACTTTTTATTTAATTTCATTCGGCCATTTTGGACATAACCCATTATAAATTGTGCCCGGTGACGGCAATAGGCTTGCCCCTACTACGTGGGACTGAAAATATTGGCAAATTGTGGGTGTGTAATGAACCTCTGCCTACCCCTTCGGGTATATAGGCGTGATATGTGTGTGTGTGTGGTATTTGAATACTGATTGCAGGTGGTTATCGTAACTCTCGACCTTAAAACACACTGGGATTAGGGAGTTATCGGAATACACTAAACTGTCACGAATTATAAAGATGATGAGCGATTTTAAATATTTGTCCCTATAGAACGGTCTGTGCACGCACGGGGCGTGCCGTGAACGTGGCTTTTTACATACGTTTTGTGACACTGTCTGATGTCAGCGCCTGATGCCTGTTCCGCGATCCCGTCCGTCTGGGCCCGTATATAAAATGTACTCTGTGGGACATGGGCACTTACTGTCAATATTACTATCTGTACAATTCCGCTCTCGTTTTAATATAATTCGTCTCTTAATATCACCACCGCCATTTACAGCTTATATCCTATCATAAAATTATTGTATAAAGAAAATTGTCCCATTGTCACTACATATAGATACACTTTCTGTACCATTGAGTTTAAATATTTGCAAAAACTATAAGTAGTTACTTACTTACATAGTATGATAATGATGACCCTCGATTTTACTAGCTGAGATTTGAGTTTCGCTAAAATATAAACTGTGTTATTCAACTATTAGATTATACCGAGTAATAATAGATCTGTACTAGTGCAATTTGCGTACTGTAGGTACGAGTTTCAATGCGGTATGGTCAGTGCGGGAGTGGCGTGATCTCTGTGTGATGCGATCACAATCGACAATCGCGAGATAAACGATGCTTTGTACCTACACAAAAGGTGATAGTTCGCATCTTCACGTTGTCATGTAGACAATTGTTATCTTTATTTATTTAGTTTGAAATATATGTATTTATTTACATATGAGGGGTTAAGTGGTAACCGATTGGGTTAACACATTGCAAAGGTTAAGAAAACAGTAGTCAGATACATACAGAATACAGAAACAAGGATTAGCATGGATGACCATTATCTTATGACACTGAGACCCCTCCATGCTTCGAAGAGCATGTTAACCCGTCCTTGCCATACGAACATTACAGGTAGATAGAGCCCTAAAAATCTGACTGGTCCAACTACTTATAGAACTTCAACATCGAGAATGGGTTGTGGAGGTCAGATGGCAGTCGCTTTAAAGAAAATATTGAAGTTCAGCCGTATCGCAGTTAGACTGGAAAGCTAACACAACTGGGTTGGGAAAAGGATGGTGACTGAATAGTTAATTTGTGCGATATTTTGTGCGATTGAAAAGTGGCTGGGATTACAGAGATCCTAATTAGTGGTATGTTCATCTGTCCTGGTGATTGGAATTTTGGTTTGAATTGTGGTTGGATTTTCTATAGTACCCCGTAGCAGCAATAGGTTTGTCCCGTAATAAGTGTGAGTGTGGTGCCTCTGGGTACCACTTCGGGGATAAAAGCATTATGTAGGTATGTCATGACCGGAGGCTGAGCATCAACTAATAATGTATTATTATGTAGATAACAACTCTATCGTTATCGGAACGACATTGCAATGCATTCGATTAATGTTGCTAATTAGATAATTAGACAATACATTAACCCTTCGGAGAAAATGTGTGAAGCAAAGAGTGAACGCGATTTTAACGAAACCACGCTAAAGGTTACCATCGGTGACTTGCAAAGAAAGACAAATTTATATATTTGTCTCGCTTTGCTCTAATCACTTCTGTAATTCTAAGGAAAATGTTAAAAAAAAATTTGTTTGTGACTACCATTTTTGTTACTTTTTAGGGTAGGTAAAGTCTCGAGGTTCCAGCATAAATGTGGGAGGCGTTAGCATCGGCATCAAGCCCTCGATGAAGTATCTAGGGATCGTACTTGATAGCCGATGGAACTTCGGACCACATTTCCGAAGTTTGGTCCCCAAGGTGACACACGCATCGGTCGCGCTTTCGCGACTGATGCCCAACCTAAAGGGACCCAACGCTTCCTGCAGGAGACTGTACCTGGGGATCGTGCGGAGTATGGCCCTATACGGGGCTCCCGTATGGGCGGCGCGGTTGACGGCCAACAACTCAACGCTCCTTAACAGACCGTTGAGGACCTTGGCCGTCAAAACAATAAGGGGCTACCGCACGATCTCCGGAGAGGCTGCATGTCTCCTAGCCGGGACCCCTCCATGGGACCTGGAAGCGAGAGCCCTTGCGTCATTGTTCCAATGGCGCAAGGAGGCGCTGGAGCGGGACCACAGGCCTGCGTCTCGAGAAATCGATGACCGGCGGTCCCAACTCCGACAGGATCTCATGGAGTCATGGAGGGTGCGACTTGAGCAACCCAAGTGGGGTGCCACCATCATCGCGGCGGTGAGACCGATCATGGACGATTGGCTGCAGAGGCAGCATGGTGACCTCACGTATCGTGCGACGCAGATCGTTACCGGGCATAGATGCTTCGGTAGCTATCTGTTTCGCATCCATCGTGAGGTCACACCCCGGTGTCAACACTGCGAGGTTTCCGACGACGACACCGCACTCCACACGTTGGTGGAGTGCTCAGCGTGGGCGAGTCAGCGCCGGGACCTCGTAGTGGGTCTGGGCGTGGATACCCTCTCGCTGGAGACCATGCTTCAAGCCATGGTCTCCAGCGGGAGTAGGTGGAACGCGGCCGTGTCCTTCTGCGAGCAAGTCGTGCTCGCGAAGGAGGCGGCCGAGAGGGAGAGGGAGCGTGCCCTCCCCGCCGAGTTCCGTAGTCAGCGGCGTGGCCGCCGCAGACTCATCTACGCCCAAGACCATCGACCTCCATGATCGGGGCCTGAGGACGGCGGGATCGCCACCCGTCGTCCTTACAGAAGCAGGCTAGAAGGGTTGCGTGCTGCGGGGCCTTTGCCCCATAGCACGCAACCAGATTCACTCACTGACGCGGGATAAAACCCTACCCCCAACAACGCGGGATTCTCATCCCGACCCAACCCCCGCAGAGACCACAGAGGTGGTCAAAGTCCGCCGGGCGCCACTGGAAATACGTTCTGCTTGTAACCAGAGACGCCCGGCAACGGACGTTAGAGCGGCCGCGGCCTTGGTCGCGGAACTAAAAAAAAAAAAAAAAAGGTAAAGTCTCGGAACCCTTATAGTTTCATCATGTCCGTCCGTCCTCAGCTTTCGTCTCAAACGGTTAGTACTAGAAACATAAAACTTCGCATGGTAGTCCGTGATATAAACATTAAAGAAAAAATTATACTATACTCTGTTAGTTCAAGAGTTATAGAGGCTTTATGGCGACACGCACTTGCCCGGTTTTTGTTTATTGCTCGTTCCAAATAAATGCCTCACCTACTGTAATTTCTATACTATGGTTCTTAAGAGAATATTTAATGTGATAATAAATGACACCTCTAAAGTTTTTATGGAGTCGCATGAACATAAAATTAAATGAGGTGTATCCGCTGCATTACAATACGTTTAATATTCTGTAATTAATATTCATGCTTATGTGGGTAGGTAATAAAAATGGCGTAATTGTACCAGACAAGCGTTTATCATTCCGTCAGTAAAATAAACTTGTTTGATAGGTCTTTGTACTACTAAATACTTCTTTAAACTTTCGCGTTTTGTACACATTATAAACTTAAGACTAACGGGTCTTTTACGCGATTATTGAGATATATACATACCTCTTTATTACCCGACGTTTCGGCCCTGTTACAAGAGCCGTGGTCACGGGTGGACTTTGTACTACTGTCATAAAATTTATACATAAACCCATCAAATTAATATTGAATACGTTAGAACGCTAATTGGCTGTAATTTGTGATGAAACTAATGGCTAATAGAGTTTTTATGTAAAGCTGCTAGCTGCAGCATTGTACACTAATTAATTTATATTTCTTAAGTTTGTAATTAAGAACTCTTCAAATTATTCTTTATATAGGTATTAGTATGGTATCTTTCGAGGGGCTTATGGTCTAGTGGTAACCGACAATGTTAACATATTGCAAAGGTTAAGCGACATCTAGCCCGGCCAGTCTTAGGATAGGTAACCATTTCTTAAGACATTGAGACTCTTTCGTGCCTCGAAGAGCACGTTAAGCCGTCGGTCCCGGTTGTCATACAAACATCTATGGCAGTCGTTAGAGCCGTAAAACGAAACTCCAACCGGTCTAACTACAGAACTTCGATATCGCCCATGGGTTGTGGTCAGATGACAGTCGATCCAAGGAAAATATCAAAGTTCAGCCGAATCTCAGTTAGCAGGAAAGCTGACCCCAACCGATGATGATAGTTTAGTATATTTCCTCTTAACAAAATACGTTTCTATATTAAGTACCTATATCACACACAATTTATTAGCAAACTATCGTAGGTATTAATAGATATTGTTTTGAAGTGATAAACTACTTTTTTCTCATTTTACACTGACCAGTGACCTACCTAGTACTGTACCAACGCTAAGTTAAACAGTCTGTACTTAGCCAGTAATGTACGCAATATAAACGCACAATCACGTCAGTGTCTTTAAAGGGGTAGGCAGATACATACTATATCACTATCACACTACTCACATTTCATCAGATATTTCTTTTTATGTAAGGTCGCCAAATTGACGCTGCCCGCCTGATGCAAAGCCGTTGCGACGTCTGACGATTATGGCCGACTCTCACAGTACGCAATATGTACTATTAAGATTGGCCCTCAACTGGGCGACTTAGTCATGTGCCTATTCACATTCCGCTTGAAAAGCCCTGAGTTGTAAGTAGGAGGTATAATATTTCTTTTTGAACCAGTGTTCCTGAGATTAGTCGACCAAAAAAGCTCTTCAGCTTCAAAATATTATTTTAAAGAGATAGATAATAAAATTCTCAGATTTTAAAACAAAGATTTATAAATTGTTTTATAATCTGAGCTTAGATCAGGTAGGTACCTATACATAATGTTTATTTATATAACGGTGGGACTCTAGAGATTCCATTTAGCGGTAGTATGTAACAACTGTCCCGGCTGTTGAAATTTTGGTTTGAATTTACAGAGTGGTAAGGTAAACGCTCCTATTCCCGTTAACGTCCCAGTAACCGGTAACTAGACACTTTTTCTATTTTTACAGACTTCTATTAAAAATAAATTGCATTTTCTGGATAGCAACATATTTTTAATAACATTTTAAATCATAAATGTGGCAACACTGGCTTACAAGTCTTAGGAGGACGGTAGCATTTAAAATCAAAGTTACGTATATTAAAAATTTAGAAAATTTCGATGTTTAGTTGCTGAACCTCGAAGCTGTGACGCCGTAGGAGAATGCTTACCGTGTCATAACGGATTGATTTTTGGTAAAGGAACTCTTTTTAATTAAAACTTGAATGGTATAACTATCAATGTAACCTGAAATATTCAGCGAATTTAGCTGTAAAGTAAATATTATTGCATTTTACATCTATTGGTACTCACAAACCCCTACGTTAGCCAATTCCCGTTAAAAAATACCGGATATTGGTATACACATTAGTTTAGCACCAGAACCCGTTAATGCATCCTTAGTCCCTTGACTCAAGACTCATTTTCCATTGACATAGTAATTTCTTTCATTTCTGAATGTTAGAACCTAAAGTACTCGTAGTAATAAAAATAAATAATTAAATATGTAATAAAACATCCCGACTGAACTTAACCAGATATTTAGCTATAAGCAGATGGGACCTAAATACCAGTTCAAAACTTGGTAGAAAATGAATTACGCCTGCTTATATATCCGGTTAAGTGCAGTCTGGTTTTTATTAATTAATTATTTTTATTTACAGCTTTTTGATTTGAAAAACTTACTCACATACTTTTGTTATAAGTATTTTTTTATTAAAACAGGCAAATGAAGTCAGCCAAGTTCAAAAATTAACGGTTATTGGGACGTTTACCTTAATAGATGTCGTTTTTAAAAACTGCTGTCTCATATATATTGTTGTTTACCTTACTATTAGGTCTCCTAGCCATACATCGGTATTTATGTAAGTATAATAATATGGTTATGTGAATAGTTATATATACTATGTATTTGTATGTATTTATTATGAATGTTTGTATGTATTTGTGTGTAATGGTATACAGAATATTTATATAATTCTACCTTGTTTCTTCTATTTAATATGCATTATACTAAGTAGTACTTTTTTTCCAAAAATCTATTTATGTAGTTCATTTACACCAATGTGGTAGACCCTTTTTCTTAAATTCTATTCTTTCTACCTTCCATCCAAAGGTTGCCTGTAAGAAATGACTATTTAGTGATAAGGCCGCCATTTGTACATATTCAATATGTATTGTTTTTGTTATGTTATTTTTGTATTGGTGTACAATAAAGTTTATTGTATTGTATTGTATTGTAGATGTCCTATAGTGCCCGGTAACGGAAATATTAAAGCGAACAACAATACTACTGGCAAATTGTGGGTGTATAATGTACTTCTGCATACCCCTTCGACATAGAATATTATTCCAAAAAACTAATACCCTGTATTATTGTGAAAACGCCCTATAGCTAAAAAAATGTTTTATTTTTCTGTGTATTCCATTTATATTAAAATTATGAAATAAAAACTAAATAAAATATCTAAATATGGAAATGGTGAATGTAATTTTTGTCCCCCCTTAGCTCTCGAGAACTGCTTATGCCCTAATGATGGTTGACCCCTCTATGGATAGCCCTCGATCTGGAGGCAAGCCAAAAAATAGAAAATTTGACCTAGCCCTAAGGGGTCAAAAGTTATAGGCCAAAACCTATGGCGTGGTGCGGCGCGACGCACCGCGCAAGACACCGTACTAGTTTATAATATTCTAGCAATATTTCCCGTTGCCCTGGCTCTAGCTCTTTGTTCGTTTGGTCTAAACCCACAAAATACATGGAGAAAATTTTCCCACAATATATTATTATAAATATTGTAAATAATTAGGTAGGCACGTAACTTTCTTGTTTGTGTAAATAACTAAATAATTTGAAAAATACTACTTACCGGTCGCCAAAATGAGCGAAAGTTAAAAAATTTCTAAATCACATACACCAGGTACGATAGGACTAACTGAAAATGTGACCGGTATCAGAAGCACTACAGAAGACTAGCCGCTAAATTTCCAGGCGAACCATTATATAGAGATGTAATTTTGCTCTGATAATACAGGCAAGTTTGCGAGACAGAGTACCTATCGCCTGCTCAGTTCTGCTACTGCGTCACGGTCATAAGGGTCAAAAGGTGTTAACCTATCACGTTTGACCAACTCCTAAACATTCGACTAGACCATCTACATTAATCGATACACCACTTCTATCACTTCATCTCTTGTCACACTTGAAACAGTTTAATATAATCGTGTGAATATTAGCAAAATATATTGTGGGTGATATAGGTTAATAATAAACACAAAAGTATTCATTCTGCATTGACATAAAAAGTAGCCTATTAAAGTCTGACCTAAACTACAAGGGCAGTTTCGCATAATGTCACAATCGCCAAAGGCCACACTTATGCACAATTTTATTTAGCAAAATATTATTATCTCATAACGTCACTTTCGCACCATGTAATTTTCGAAAAACGTCACTTTTGCATAATGTCAAGCCATTTTTGTCTCCGGTGAGGCCTTATTGCATACACTCACATAATTATATCTGTACCGTACCAGATCCGTACCTAGAAATTCTCATTAGGTATAGTCAAACCGGCTGTTTTTACAATGTGACGTGTGTGTGTGAAAATACATAATAGTTTTGGACTCGGAATCCATTATATATTCACCTTAAACATTTGTTTTAGTTAGCTTTAATGTTTTGATAGTGCCTAATTTTCTTCAAACAACTTTTTGTCTTATTTCGTTTTTTCGTTTCGGCCCAATAAGAGCCGTGGTCATGGGTGAACAGGGCCGAAACGTCGGGTAATAAAGAGGTATGTATATATCTCAATAATCGCATAAAAGACCCGTTAGTCTTAAGTTTATAATGTGTACAAAAGTTTAAAAAAAAAACTTTTTGTTTTATAATAGTTGTTATAAAGATGATGATTTAAGAGCTTTGTAGTTCAAATGCATTTATATAAATGTCTGATGAAATTCAGGTTCAGAATATAGTATTATAATGGACATTGATATTCTATTGTAATGTGGTACCCGGTAACCTAGATCTGTCGGTATGTACCTATTCCCTATGGTATTTAGACGTGATTTATTGTGTATGTGTTTTCGAAGAAAGCGTGAGTGTCACTACAGCGTTTAATATAAAGTTCAGATTTAAAGGTTATCATTAGGAATAAACACAGTGCTAAAAGTGGAAAACATGACGCTTTGAATTGTAACATAAACGTGACCAGGCTTAGGACAAATACCTAATTGACTTATATCACTATTATTATCATCATAATTTGAAAGAAAGAAAGAAAATAAATTTTCGAGGGATTCCGCCGTCAGAAAAGAAGATCGTTACGTATTTTCCTTTTTTTTATTAAAAAAAATATAACTAGTAGTTCTGTGAACAGTAGACCTCGCGTTATTTTCGTTCTTCCCCATTTTCCCCCCATTTTTCCCCCAATCGTAAAATCCCTTCGATAAACGTTTGCGCCTTGCAACAAAGAACACTTGTGCCAAATTTCATGAAAATCGGCTGATAAATGCGGCCAGTAGGCCGGAACTGACACACATACATACATACAGACAAACAACGTCAAATCGGCCAGTCCTCGAGTTGAAACTGAGACGCTTCGCTCGCTCGGTCAAAAAGAGACAGAGACATACAGATAGAGTTGCGCACATTTACTTGCACGTGTGTTCATTTGTTTGATGCTCGCTACACATGGTATTTCGTTACGTGATGATTTACTTCTAAATTGTATTGTATTGTATTTATTTATTCATTAACAATCTTTACATTGTGTTTCTAATAATGTAATGTAATGTAATTCTTAGCAATAAACATTTTACACATTCCATAATTTCAATTTGATTACAATAATAATAATTAGCATGTCCAAATAAAAAAAAATAAGTAATTTAATAATGTCACTAAGATTATGAAAAAAAAACAAAATTAACACATAATAAATAAATAATAGTAAGCATGTCCGAGCATTACATTAAGCAACAGAAATTAAAGAAACAAAATAACTAAACATAACGAGATGTCACCTTTTTACCTATATCAAACCTACATCCCAGAAGGTCCTTAATTATTTTTACAATAATCAATCAATTTACAATATTATAGTCCACATTTATTTAAATACTTGTCTTAAAGCTATACGAGTCTAAACAAACTAATTTACTGTAATTCCTCTAGTGAGTAATAGCACCCCTCCAATAGGAATCGCTTTAAGTTTGTGGTAAACTCTTTTTTGTAAATTTGACCTTTAAGTTCAACCGGTAGTCTATTAAACACTCTGATACAATTGTGAACCGCATTGTGTTTGAAAACATTAATATTTGCTACAACTATGATTTGAAAATCCTTTCGACGTATTTTCTCTCTATGCTTTCTTTCGTCCTCTGTTTCATAGTTGTGGATATACTTTGCGAAATTGGACATTAAGACAAGCACGTATAAACTAGGAATAGATATACTCATATCTAACTCCCGGAAGTGGTTCTTGCATGACTCATCTTGTCTTATTCGGACTATGACCCTGATTGCTCTTTTCTGGAGAACAAACGCACGAATGAAAAAGAATGCTGTACCTGAGCTTGGATTCCACCAATGCGTAATATACCATTTTAAGATGTTCTACATTAACATCACTACGCAAACTTCGTAAGACATAACAGGCCGAACTTATGGCACTCTCCAAGTTAGCCAATTCTTCTTTCCTATTGAGACGCTCATCTACATGCACCCCCAGGAACCTCGCACTTTTCACGGAACCAATTTTGATACCGCTCACAACACAATCCAGGCAACTTTTATTTTGAGCCGTAGATTTAAATAACATTACCTGGGTTTTATTCAGATTCAGTCTCAGGCTATTCGCCAATAACCAGTTATAAAACAAGTCCAGTACCTCGTTCACATTGTATTGCAGGATGTCGTGCTTATCTGCAGATATGACTGCATTGGTGTCATCCGCGAACATGACTAGTTCTACACCTCCAGATGCTCTATGAGTCATAAAGTTGATTATATCATTTATACAGGCTATGAACAGGATTGGGCCAAGAATTGAACCTTGTGGTACGCCTGTTTTAATTGGTACTAACTTAGACCTATATGACGTTTCGAATCTAATTGTGTCTCGCGAGAACTCATCGTCATTCTTCAGAGCTTTAATTTCAACAAACATCTGCCGATTACTTAAATATGACTCGAGAAGATTTTTGAATATATTACCTCTTATACCGTAGTGTTCTAGCTTTCTAACGAGTAATTCATTATTTTATTGTATCAAAAGCGGCGCTTAGATCCAAGAAAAGACCGGCTACTTTCTTTTTCTCGTTCATTTTATACACAACATCTTTCATCAGCGTATAGGTATATAGCATCCAGTGTACCAACATTTTTTTGATACCCAAACTGTCTGACATGCAAAACACGGTTCAAATTCAAATGACGGACGAGTCTTACCTTTATAAGTTTTTGAACACTTTTGATAGCGTTGGTAAAAGGCAAATGGGTCTGTACATGGTTGAGTCTGTCTTTGCACCTTTTTTATGTATCGAAATAACCTTTGCTATCTTAAATTGATCAGGAAGTACACTTTTGTCAAAACAGTTGTTTTAGAATGTGCTAAGAAGTTCAGCCAATACATCAAGGTTTTCCTTAATAACTACAATAGGTACTTCATCGAAGCCACTTGATGATTTGCACTTCATTGCATTGACTGTCTTCCATACTTCCCCAGGCGTGACAGTGTCCCACTCAATTTCCTTTTCTATTCTACTTGTGTATGTTTTAGGTAATCTAATGATAATTCCGAATAATTATTAATGTGACCAAACTGCTTCCCAAATTCATCTGCAAAAACATTTACTAATTCAGATGGATTTCTTGTATGTCTATTTCCCGTTTTCAAAATAATTTGTGATTGCGTGATGTATTCTTTGTTTCTGTGACGGTTCACATTTTTCCATATATTTCGGGAAATGTTTTTAAATCTTGCTATTTCACTTTGTACGGAGAGCTTTTTTGCTATCTTAGTAACTCGGTTATATATTGCGATATACTTACGTCTATAAGTAATTATACTTAAATCGTCCTTATTACTTTTACCCACCACAAGAACTCGCTTCATTTTAGAGGAGACTTTGATCCCTTTCGAAACCCAATTCCAATTTGATGACCGGTAAAGACTCCTTCTTGCGCTTTTTAAAAGCTTGTTTGAACGTGCTGTTAAATTGTTTAATAAAGGTGTTGATGCCCATCCTTGTCCAGTCCTGATCTACTAGTCTCTCTCTAAATATATTTTTAGTCTTTGAATTTATTAATCTTTATTATATTATTTTTTTTGAATTATTTGAATTGAATAATTTAGTATTATATAATGTCAAGTTGCATAATAAACCGGCGTGTCCATCTCCTAATCCGTTGTGATCAACATCGCAATTTTCAATGCTGTGGGGATATATGTTTGTTATAATGTTGTCAATACACGATTCGTGGTCATTACGAATAAAGGTCACCGAGTTTATAAGTGGTCTAAAATTGTAACAGGTCAACAAATTCCCGAAATCCATGCCCTTTTGTTCGCTCGAATGAGGGTCCAGATTGAAGTCTCTACAAATAAAACAACTCCCACTAAAAAGGCTCTCTAAAAGTCTTTCAAATCTGTACAAAAAGTCAATTAAACTATCGTCATAAGGATTTCTGTAACAACAGCACAAAGTTACGCCGGTCTCCACGTCTTTTATTCCACATATTTCAAAGCTGTTGCTGTCAAATTGCAATAACCGTAAGCCGTGTTAAGGAACTTCGTTCTGAAACGTAATTCTTAAAAACATTTAAGCGGCGTTCAGAGGATACACAAAGAGAAAATAAAAGTATGGATAGGAAGAACGTCGGGACAAGCCAGTAAACGCCACATCTGCATGTAATTTGGTCTGTGAATGAGTTCCCTGGGCGACTGTTCCAATGGGCGTTTTCACATTGCATGATAACGACACACGATATCGTGACGATATCGTCTACAATATTATGACGATATCGTGCAATGTGAAAGCGCCCATTGCCACCTATATCCAACGAGGCCTAGGCGTTACTTACTACCATGATATCATAATCGTATTGTTTAGTAAAGACGTATCATAGTATAAAAGATAGTAGGTCCGTCCGTCCGTCCGATAGAGTGGTTCTCGAGAAAGGTTTTTATGTATAAAATTTGTCAAGCGGACGAAGCCGAGGGCGTCCACTACACAATAGTTTCACTAAGATAAGGCAGAGGTGCATAGCTTACCCATTGCCAGTAGTTTTGTTGGCCGACATAAAAGAGGGCTTGCCTATTGCCGTTAACGGGCACCGTATACAGAAAAAAATCAATGACCATTCTGTCATTAGCCAGGACAGATGTTACATACCTGCAGGAAGATTAAAAGTGAAATATATTGTATAGGCGCTCACTAATTAATTATCTTCGAGTATAACACGATTTTTCTTTTTACGAATATATGTGCAATACAATCGACTGCCTCTGTAGTGTGACTGGATGCGTTAGGAGACCTGCTCGGGCAATGGGGACAGGAAGGAGGTAGAGCTGCGGGTAACACACCTTTTTTTATTACCGTGTCTATGTCCTCGTCCGCCCTAACGTCCTTTGCGGGCTGTCCCGGGTACACCCTCGTAGGGATGTTACAGACCTGCAGAAAACAGCTCGCAAATCTTCTGGCCTGCTTCTGTAAGGACGGTGGGTTACCAACCCACCTTACCCGGCTGACTCGCCCACGCAGAGCACTCCACTAACATGTGGTGTTAGTGCCGTGTCCTTGCCGAAGGATCCTTTCTCAAATTACACCAGCGGTAGGAAATTAGGTACCTACATAGATTTTGTGTTCATTCATATAACAACCTGTGTGTGATCCCGTGGCGATCCTGTGTGATCCGTCCAGCTAAGACAGTGAATCGAAGATCGTGAGTTCGAATCACACCTAGGAAACACTATGTGTGATGAGCACGATGATTTGTTCTGTTTTTTTTTATATTAGGTTCGCCAAATTGATGTCGCTCGCCTGGTGGTAAGTCGTGATGACGTCTAGCGACTGTGGGAGACTCTCACAGCACACAATACTATAGAGAGTGGCCCTCAACTTGACGACCCAGTGATGTGCCTCTTCACGCTCCACTGGTCACACGAAACGAACGTTTAAAACGTTCGGTTCTAGCGAATATGCTTTCCACTGTGTGAGTGTGGCATCTCTGCCCGGCACGCGTTGTTCGGGATCGGAAGAGCTCTTCAGAACACTCACCGTGGTAAATACGGTAGAATGTGGCCAAGAAAGAGGTTGTTCAGCACTGCTGGGTTAGCGGCTCAAGTTTTCACGTTACCTCCGGACAATCTATAATATGAATAGCGCGACGTTGCATAGCGTCGAGTGCATCTGAGAGAGGTGCATTACATTATGCAGTATTCGACGCAGGGTCTAATATGCGTCTTGTACAGCAGACACCTCTGGTGCGGTGTAAAGTTGTTGTTGATTTGATAGTTTGTTTGTTTGTCTTCGTATTCAATAGGCTCCATAACTAATGATCTAATGAACCTCTTTAAAAAGTGTTTTTAGTAATAGGTATGTTTTTACATTATACTTTTATTATTCACTAACTTTTATCCCGGTAATGTGTTCCCGTGTACCATTTGGGAGCGAGAAAATCACATCACGCGGGAGCAGCGTTAATTAGCTAGTCTTTACTATGTTCCTACCTTCACCTTAATAAAAAACTGAGTAAGTGTTAATGGACACATGCTTGTAACAGTGTAAGTCAACCTTACCCACCAGCTGGATCAACGGAGAGGCTTATGAGACCTTTATAGTTATTCCAGGGTGACAGTTCATAAACGAACGGTGTGTGTGATGATAGGCGATTTCAATAAGGCACAGTAAAGAGGGTTCACAAAGAGTATATTTGTTATAACCTTAAAAATAGTTATACAATATTACATTTAGAGATTTAGGTTATTTAGTTTATAAAGATAGGTAGATATTGGCTAACCTATTACTTGAATTATGAAGAAATACACTTATAACAGTCTTGAATTTTGAATTTATGAGATGTTTCTTGCGGGACTCGAACAGGTATAATTAACAAAATGGGTGGCTGTTTAAGACAGCGTCCTTCTACTTTCACTATTTAATCAAAGTACTGAGCTCAATGAAGGCCTGCGGAGTCAGCTGACGGTGGCTGTTTGACCTTCCAAACCGCACCCTTGTCAGCGCAAGGTCAAATGTTCGTCCAATGTCCACTCTCTATTTTATCAATTGCACGACGTAGTTTTGTCAGACTTTGTACTGCTCCAGAAACTTCGACAACCTTAGAATCCTGGCACCAAGATTTTTAGGGATATACCAAGACAGAGACATGCCCTTAGTTGCCTAAAACAAAAGAAAAAAAACTGCTTGCGACCACGCTGTCCAAATTTGATTGGAATGGGCAGTTACTGAATCTTGCACTTCTAACAAGTAACAAATCACAATGAAAAAGACTATCTACTCGTGGATTTCTTTGTATACACAATAAAGTATGCCAAAAGTATAATAAGACTGGTACCTGTGAAGCGTAGAGTTGGAGTATGAATCTAGAGATATCTGGGCGTACAAAAGAGACCGGCAAAAAATCTGCGCCTTCCCTTTTAATTAACTCGCCAGCCTATCTAAAACTTTCTGTTAAGGCCCCTTAGTAAGTGAATTCGCTGTTTTCAAATAGCTTTTACATAAAAGCTTTATAATATTTCGCCTTGAAATTTTAAACATGTATTACCGAGCGTATGTGTGAGGAAATGACAATTTCCAAAACAAATTTTAAAAAATTTGCTCGATAGAAAAATATCCAGAATTTACCTCTAAAATCTTATGTAAATGGTCATTACGACCGTGTTTTACAATAAAAATTCCTGTAAAATCACAATCAGATAGGTATTTACCTTTAAGTTTTTAATACTGTTTTAGATTTCCAAAAAACTAAATATTTTTGTTAACTTTTTGATAAAAATGTGAATAGCGCTTACGATGATTAGTTTCAAGCTCGTTGATTGTATAGAAAACGAGCTCGCAGTACTGCGGCGGTCAGTACCGCTTCAGCAGGGCGTGGTAGGGAGCGCATCGGCAGCTGTGGCCCATGTCCACCCTACCATTATACACCGGCCATTTCCCACCGGTGTATAGGTTAATGGGTTTGAGAGGAGTACCACAGTTACAAAGATACTCAAACCAAGACTGGCCAGTTACCTTCAAGTGGTGCCGCCTGTTATTGGTCTGATTCCATCAGAAACAGACGTAACAAAACTCGACCAGTCGCCCACCCTTCCTCCTACTCCACATCCCAAACCCTTTTATGGTCATTTCCTTTTCTTTTGCGCCCCCACCGAGGGTACACAGCTCCCAACCACCTCACTACCTTTAACCCTTTCCCATCCCTATATTTCCTGGACATTCTCCCGTCGTAGTCGCGCCCACAAACTAGAAATTTTTTCGAGTTTTGATGGGTGTGGCGGGGCCGGAGAATACAAACTCCCATAAAACACCAGACATACCAACCCCTCCTTTTTCCTTATAGTACTCAACTTCCCGTCGTAGTCGCGTTAAGCGCGGCGGGGCCGGATTTTGAGTGCAACGCCAACCTCCAATTACCCTGCATGCACCACCGGTGGGGGTGGGAAGATGGAAAGTTTCCAGATTCCAGGCCGGTGCATCTATCCCATCTCCTATCCCAAGCACATCCAAAATCCCACATAGTGAGGCCTGGATGTCGTGTCGGGTGGATGGAGGGCGTCTCCTCGGATATTTCGAGGAGGGAGGAACGCCTGACCACCCGCCTTGCCTGGCAACGGATGCCGGGGTAATGCTGGGGGACCACCCTCTCGTTACATCGGCCGCCGATCCAACACTTCACTCCGTTGCACTGGATAACCGTGGAGATTACCAGTGATCTATTCATCCACCTGCGCTAGGCCTGCGCAGTAGAGCCGTCCGCGGGGATGAAGGAATCCTGGGAGGTTGAGGCATGGTGGGTCTTGCCAATACGCCTCCTTTGGTCCGGATTTCTCGTTAATCGGTAGCCCTCTCTAGTAGCCGCAGAGTTGGAAACGGTCATAATGCCCTGTTAGAGGGGCATGGCGAGGTGCGCGTAGATGTGAGGGAGGACCATGCTGAAGGTTCACGGGATGTGATCAGTCTGGGGGGGCGTTTACCCTAACGTACTCTTCCAGCCACAAACCGAGAACCCGATGTCGCGTTTCAAACTCCTCTACGCGCACCTATATCTCTCAGGTAATCCTAACGTGCGTAGCACGTTCCCTGTTGCGGGCTCCATGGAGGGTGGGAAGCCTGGGAGACGAATACTCTACTCTTACAAACTATGGACATAGGGAAAATATCAAAATTAAATTCAAAATCAAAACCAGAGGAGGCGACTAAACCCGCCACCCCTGGTCCGTCACATCGGTCCGGAGATACCGCCCCTGCTGGTACTCCGCACCACAACGCACCTGCAGCGGCCAATAGGCCTGCGGCGCACAAAACTTCAAACCGAAGAGGGACTAAGCCCCCCTTCACCAAGTTCGGTACCACCGCCTCGGCGGCAACGGCGAACTACAAACCTAGGTTTGGTACCACCGCCACGGCGGAAACGGCGAACCCAAAAACAAATAACCAAAAGTTCGGTACCACCGCAACGGCGGCAACGGCGAACTACTACACGCCGCACCCAACAACCTTGAGGTCGTTTGGGTACGAAAACACACCACAGAATTATTTTTTTTATTTATTTATTTATTTCAGGCAACAAATAGAAAAGTTACAGTTGGTATAAACTTATTCTACGGCCCATAGATAAATACCTTAAAACTAAGAATACATATAGATATTACAAAATGTATATTAGTAATAGAATCTTAAGACTATTGTTAGTACACACTTCACTATCGCACTTCGGTCTTTTTGCGTACCAGTGGTAGCGATCCGCGGAAGCGACGGAACACCACGCCCTGTGGCCAGAAGGTTTCCTCCATGACGAGGCTCAGTCTAGTGTTGGGCACTCGCACCACGAACGACAGGAAACTGACGTTACGGCTCGCCTCCAACAGCTGCACTCTCGGCGTGAAGTTGGCCTTCTTGCGCACGTACTGTCCGATGTCATCCGCCTTAGTGGTGTAGTGTAGGCGGGAGACATACACGGGTGTACTCGGTATTGCGGCCTGCAACGCTGGGCTGGACTGCGCTGCATCAGTGCCGCAACGGTTCACTTTGGTTCGTGATCGGCGCTTCCTTTGCACTGTCACGAAACCATCAGTAGCCACATCCGGTACCTTCTGTGGTAGTGGCTTCGGTGGAGCGGTCGTTGCGCTGATGGTGACGAAACTTTGTCGTTTCATGGGGGCTGTAGATACGGGCAGCGGAGCGGGGCGCGGGGTTCGCGCGGCCTTACAGGTAGGGGCCGCGGGGGCGGGTGCAGTGCGGGGCATTGCGCGCTCAGCACTCGATGACGGCGACAAAACTGCTGACGCGTAACTCGCATTGAGGTCAGCTTCACGACGCATGTTTATGTTGGCGTTAGGTGGTGACCTAGATACCGCTGTAGACTCGCGCAAAGTAATAAGTTCTTTACGCAAACTCACAACGATATCCTCGGTCGTTGCCAACCTCGTCTGGACGTCCGCCAAGCTCGCCTTTAAGGACACTATGTCCTTTAAAAGGCAGGTAACGTCGACGTGGTCGAATGTGACCGGAGGAAGCTTCGATAAGTCCTGGGCCACAAACGTAGGCACGTCGTCGGGATCGGTTGCCTTAAGCAGCGTGATGATGTCTTGTATGCTTTTTGTTGTCCCGTCACGCCTGCGGGACACCATCTGGTCGCTCTTATTGAGCACGCTGTACAGTAGCCGCTTAGAGGCAGCTATCTCTTCCTGGCTGAAACTCGACGAACAGATCTGGATAGCCGACAGCTCGTCCATCACATCCAGCTTCTGTTGCAGGAACGCCAGTAACTCATTTGGGACGAGTTGCGAACTCATCGCGATACGTGCAACGGCTAACGCCGCGCTACACTATTACGAGTAGGTATTAGTCAGCACACGCGTCCGCATCAAAACGCGGCCCAAACAAGACTGGAATTGGATTTTAATCCTGTAAACGATTTTACCACATCCTGGGCTTCAAGGGCAAACCAGCAGAGCCAAGACTACAGACTCTGGTCTCAGCCGGGCCCCAGCACATCTCACGGCCGTCCAGCTCGCTGGACGAACGAGAGAGATGCACAGCCCAGACGCAACACCAATTCAAAACGCAGACGACGCGCCAGAGAGCGCGACGCTAGTAACAGGACATCCACATCGGAGCCCTCGGGGGAAGGGGAGACCGAGGGCAACGCGGAAGTACACAGGCTGTCCGTCATAACGTCGGAGGGTGAGACGAGTGGAGCGGAAAGCTCAGGCCCAACTGGCCCGTCTACATCTCACCAGAAACAACATACAACAAGTGGAGGCTCCTACAGGAACCCATACCACTACGACAAACGCGGAAACCCACACCCAAGGAGGAAGGAGAGTGGGGATGGGACTCCAGTTAAACGCTCACGGCATGAGGTATCCTTCTCGCCGGCAGAAGACAAAAAACGGGCCAAGTTGGACGATTCGACATCAAGCCCAATAAACTACGCGGAGGCAGCCAAGAAACCTATCGGAATGGTAGTCACCACCGAAGGCTTAACACCGATGTCACCCTCGCTGGCGGACGCAGCGAGCTACCACATTTCTCGGACTATGGTAGCGAGTGCTCTTGACCGAACTCACGAAGAGGAGGGCCCCGACTTCAGGGGCAAACCAGCCTTCATCGACGGCTCCCTCCGGGTGTGGTGCGGGAACCAGGCCGCAGTGACATGGCTGAGGACGAGGATCGAAGGACAGGTTCTTCGCACCGGCGAAAAGCTGATTGTGAAGGGCCTGGACGAGATGCCGCCGCGGGTGCGCTGCTGCGTCCTGGTTCCCGACCCACAAGGAGTCTACAACGATGCCAGAGAGCTAGGAGCCATCCTAGCATGGCAAAACAAATGGGCTCTGGTGCACGCTTGGTCCATCCAAGTAGCAGAGCGACGTAGGGAAGGATGGTTCCTGGTGGCCTCCATCTCGGAGACCCTGATACCAGTAATCATGCAACACGAGCGCCGCCTGGCCGCAATAATCGGAAGTGTGTACATCCGATTCTTGGGGCCAGGTCGCCGATCATCAGCAACACCAGTAAGTCGCACAAGGGGGTCAGCGGAAGATGCACCGAGCATTGTACCGGAACCCAACACTGTCACTGCGCTTAAACCAGTTCCCGGAATTGGCGAAGCAGGACCCACAGCCGTAACAGCGGAACAATCAGGTACGCTACCAGGACCTCCACGCGATGCCGAGGAGGACGATTCGCCCTACCGCTCGGACGGGGAAATCTCACGCCTAATAGCGAGCCTGGACACGGGAGAGGAGGAGTTGGTCATCCCCGATGGCTACTTCGACCCAGCACCCAATTAAAATCCTCCAAACAAACCTCCAGCACAGCATGTCGGCAACGGCGACACTGCGCAAATGGCTGGAGAACAACACCAGTGCCGTTGTCCTGATCCAGGAACCCTGGATAAAAAGTGGCCGCATACATGGACTCGCCAATATGAGAGGTAAGTTGTTCGTGTCGTGCCCACATGACACGGGCCCCAGAACATGCATTTACGTCACGAGGGACATAAATGCACATTTACTCACAGAGTTCTGTTCCAGAGACTTAACCGCAATACGGATCTCCACAACTCTGGACCACATCATACCGGAACTTGTCATTGCATCAGCATATATGCCAGAGAATGAAGAGTTACCGTCACACAACCTCGCCGGGCTAATCAACCACTGCGAAGCAACAAAAACGGAGCTGCTACTAGCAGCCGACACAAACGCGCACCACACACTGTGGGGCATGGACAGGTGCAACGAGAGAGGTAACGATTTAGTTGAATATCTTTTTAGCACTAACTTAAACATCCTGAATAAAGGAAGTGAACCAACCTTCGTTACAAAACGATGCCAAACCATTATAGACATGACACTAACGACTGACTTATTAAGGGACCTCGTAACAAACTGGCACGTATCGAAGGAGGCATCATGCTCCGACCATAGGAGAATAAGATGCGACATACAAATTAATATACCCCTGCCTCCACCAAGCAGGAATCCACGAAAAACAAACAAAATAAAGTACATAAACACTCTACACTCGAAACTGGACGACCGGCCTCTGTCACCATCCATAGATGACATACAGCAAATTGAGGCGCAGGTAAGTGTTATATCAAACATAATCGACCACAGTTATCAAACTGCGTGTCCACTGTACACACCACGGGCGAACGCACCCGAAAAACAACAAAACTGGTGGGGACCCGAACTGAAGCGGCTCCGTAAGCTGGTCAGGAAACGCTTCAATAGGGCCATAAACACTAGAGCAAACGAAGACTGGGACTCCTACAAAGAGGCAAAGTCCAAATACAAAAAACGTATCCGATACAGATCTACTGAAGCATGGAGAAACTTCACCACAAGTATAAACTCCTGCGAACAAGCAAACCGCGTCAGGAAGGTACTGGCCACCCAACCACACCATGGGATAGGCAGTATCCAAAAACAAGACGGAAACTACACCAGCTCACCGGGGGAAGCACAACAAACTCTGATAAAGACTCATTTCCCCGACTGCAGGTTCTTACAAATTACAGAGGCAAGAACGGACTGGTCACTTCCATCAGAAGAAGGCTGGAATTATGCGCGCACTGTAATAACACTAGATAAGCTCTCATGGGCGATAAACAGTTTCTCACCCTTCAAATCCCCTGGTCCGGATGGAATATTTCCGGCACTCCTACAGTGGGGAGGGGAAAAGCTCTACATACCACTACTATCCATTATGCAAGCTTGCCTAGCCTACAGGTACGTGCCCGCAAGCTGGAGGAGAGTGAAGGTAATCTTCATACCTAAACCAGGTAAAAGTGATTACACAAACCCAAAATCATTTAGACCAATTAGCCTCACCTCTTTCCTCACAAAAACACTGGAAAGACTGTGTGAGAGAACTCTCCGGGAAAATGTACTGACCCATTTTCCACTTCACACAAATCAGCATGCATACACATCAGGCAAATCAACCGAATCGGCCCTCCACCAGGTGGTAAGCCGGGCGGAAGAGGCTATACAAAACAAAGGCATATGCCTAGGCACTTTCATCGATATTGAGGGCGCCTTTGACAAAACAAATTTCACTAGCATCATGGCAGCGCTGGAACACCATGGTGCACATCCGGTGCTATCAGGATGGATAAAGAACATGCTCAGTAACAGAACACTTCAACTAGACCATAACACAGAGGTGGTAGAGGTGGTTAAGGGATGCCCCCAGGGAGGAGTCCTTTCACCACTTCTGTGGAACCTAGTAATAAATAGCTTAATTACTGAACTAACCAAAAAACACCTCTACACAGTCGGCTATGCAGACGATATCACAATTCTCATCACAGGTAAGGAAGCCAATATAGTATGCGACCTCACCCAAACAGCTCTCCGAATAGTAGAAAAGTGGTGTACAAAATACGAACTAACCGTAAATCCAGGGAAAACGGAACTCGTAATGTTCACCCAAAAACGAATTCTGGGCAACTTCAGACTCCCCAGACTGTTCGGCACAGAACTAACACTTTCCAAGGAAGTTAAGTACTTAGGTATCACTTTGGATAATAAACTGACCTGGCGCAAACACATAGACGACAAGATAAACAAGACTAGCATCACCTTCTGGCACTGTCGCAAGATGCTAGGTAAGTCCTGGGGTCTCTCGCCGAAGGTAACACTATGGCTATATAATATGGTCATACGCCCCATGCTATGCTACGGAGCGCTGGTATGGTGGCCCAAATGCCAGCAAATTACATGTCAGAAAAAACTACAAAAGTTCCAAAGGCAAGCCTGTCTCGCGGTGACGGGGGCCATGAGAACCACACCGACTACTGCTATTGAGGCCATGCTGGGCATACCCCCACTGCACCTTTACATTACACAAGAAGCCTCTGCAGCAGCTCTTAGACTAAAATCTCTAAATCTATGGAGAAACATCAGCACCCATCACACAAAGCTTCTAGATATCATCTATAATGACTCTCCCATTCTCATGTCAGGATCGGATAAAATACCAAAAACTCTTGTTTTTGACAAAAAGTACAAGATCCAGTTATTCGAGGATGACAACGTTGAAGGCTTAAACCTCACAGAGCTCAGAGTCTTCACGGATGGATCAAAAACCAGATCTGGCACAGGCAGCGGAGTTTTCTCCGATGACCTACAGATCAGAATAGCAACGCCACTAGGATCACACACCACGGTATTTCAAGCCGAAACTTATGCGATCTTAGAGGCAGCAACGGCTATAGCTTCCAGGGAGGTAAAGTACACAAATATTAGAATACTCTCGGACAGCAAGTCAGTACTACAGGCCTTAAACAACTACAGCATCAGCTCAGGCCTCATCTACGACTGTCATCAGCGCTTGGCTGAGATAAGTAAATACAACCACGTGACTCTACAGTGGATCAAAGGACACAGTGGCTCCAGAGGCAATGACGCAGCAGACGAGCTCGCAAGAAGCGGCTCTAGCCAAAGGTCAATCGGCCCAAAGCCAATACTACCACTTCCGGTAGGTACTATAAGGACAATACTGTCCCACAGAACATACACTTTACACAATACACTCTGGACAGGCCTAGCGGACTGTCGGCAGGTGAGGGAGGCACTACCCGAACTCAACTGCCGACAAGCCAGGAGGCTTGTGACGTTGAAAAAATCCCGTCTGCGTCTTTTCACAGGTGTCTTAACGGGGCACTGCCTATTAAACAAACATCTACATACGATAGGTATCACTGACAGTCCCCTTTGCAGGGCATGTATGGCTGAGGAGGAGACGGTCAGCCATCTGCTACTGCGCTGTGAGGAAGTCAAGAACTACAGGGCGAAACATCTCGGCAACCCGGAAACTGTCCCTGAAGCTCTGCACAACCTGCGGGGCCTGCTGGCGTTCCTGGAGGAGATCGGCTGGCTCGTGTAAACGAGTAGAAGATTCCTACCCGTACGCAAAACCCGCGCAATAGACGTGGAATTGCGGAAACCAGCCTGCGTCGACAAGTACAAGTACAAGTACCGCTTCGGCCTTACGCTGATCGCGTAAAAATTACGAGTCCAAAGTACAATTATAAAATCTAATAATATAATTAATTTTAATTAACCCTCGACATCTGTTCATGTGTCATTTTTATCTGTAAATAATTTTAAATTTTTTATTAACTATCTTGCCAATATTTATACAGATTTATACAGATTTTTAAATAATAGTACATACCAATAAGTTTATAAATTACATTACAAAGTTATAACAACAATAAACCAATTATTTTATAAAAATGAAAATGCGATTTGACATGACGTGTCAATAAGAGAAAAAATGCGCAACCACCACCCCCGGACTCATCACTTAGCTCCGCCTCGCAAGCGTCGGACCGCACACCTGCGACACAAGTGCTTGCTGAGGCGTTGAGCTCATCATCAAGTGATGAGTATTTTTCTCCGCCGACGTCGCCAACACCTGTACGTCGTCGAGGAAGAGGCCGGCCGCCGACCAGTTTGGGTCCCCGAAGTGTACCAGCTTCGAGTAGGGTCCCCACTACCGGCGGTATTGTGCACCGCATGCGATGGACCTCATCCATCAATGAAAACGTCATGCGGGCATATTATGAGGCTACAGATGGGGAAACCAACCTGACTGCGTACTGTTCAAGGATGCTTCCTTTGTTTCAGGCTCTTGAACCAACAATGACCGTTGCCGTCCAACGACTATCGGATCAAGTACGGGCTATCCAACGATGTAAGTTGTTAGATCAATCTGTGCTTGATCGACTACGCCTGGAAGTATTATCTACTCGTACAGCTCCTGTGGCAACGAGAGCACCGTCACCTGTGACACAGACGGTTGCTACAAGTGGGACGTTAGCGGAGCCCGCACTCGACGTGGGAAATGATACGAGTGATACATCTATCCAGGTAAGCGAGCAATTGAGGAGTACTTTGGAAGATGTGATCTCGCAGTATAGGTTTATACCTAATTCTAGACCGCGGCTACCACGCTTGCCAATGCATAAGCGAAATCTGGCGTTGATGGGAGCCCTGAATGCATTGCTAGAGCCGTACTTACGGACTAGCAGTGATTTGCTTGATACTCACTCGATTCTTTACTGTGGAGCCATTGCCGCTTGTCGTGTTGCACGCGTTAAATTCCCCGAAGTTAACCGTGCACCACGACCGGATGGTGTTCCCGTATGGCAGGCAAGAATCGAGCGACGTATCGGCACATTTAGGACTCTCATTGCAAAGCTTATCTCTTTCAGCCGGGGAAATTGTCGTCCCCGGGTCATGCGTTTCGTGGCTCAGGCATTTGCTGGGACCGGTATTCGTCCCCAGCAATACTTAGCCAATGTCACGGAACGTATTGACTTTCTGAAACAGAAAGTGTATGCATGGGCAAGCCGTATCCGTCGTTATAGAGAGCGTGTAAATAGATACTGGCAGAATCGCATCTTCCAAAGTGACCAAAGGAAGGTGTACCGAGAGTGGGAGGGAACTGGACAACGTTTAAGTGACGGACAACTGCCAGATGCTCACGCCATGAACCAATTTTGGCGTGACATATGGTCGGTGCCCGTCGAACATTCGGAGGGCGACTGGATCCGTGTCGTCGAGCGTGAATGCAGTACCATCGAACCCATGGAGTCTATTACCATAGACTCCGAAGACGTTAGTTGTGCAATTCGTACGGCCCCGAACTGGAAAAGTCCTGGGCCGGATGGATTGCACAACTTTTGGATAAAGTGGGTTCAGAGCTCGCATGAACGCTTGGCAACACAGTATCAAGAAGCCCTTGAGTCTAGTTCTTTACCCGCTTTCATGACCACTGGCATCACCTTCCTGCTCCATAAATCAGGTAGTACCACGGAACCTAAAAACTATAGACCCATCACTTGCTTACCTACCATCTACAAGCTCCTTACATCTATTCTGAGAAATAAAATAAACTCACACATATTATCTAATAATATCTTAGATAACGCTCAGATTGGATGTAGGGCTGGGTCTCGTGGTACTAAGGAGCTACTCCTCATTGATATGGCCATTAGCCAACAAGTCAAGCGGAGTAGGGGCGCCCTCTCTACTGCCTGGATTGACTACAAGAAGGACTATGATTCGGTGCCTCATTCATGGCTGAGGAGGATTTTAGAGTTGTATAAAATTAATCCGACTCTTAAATCCTTCTTAGTCTCATGTATGGGGCGGTGGACCACAGTCCTTCGTCAACCAGGTAGTGGTGGGTATGCCTCTGATCCGCATGGCTTGATAAGGATTGAGCGTGGTATATTCCAGGGTGACAGTTTGAGTCCATTATGGTTTTGTTTAGCACTGAATCCACTTAGTACATTACTGAAGGATTCAGGGCTAGGCTACCGGTTTCGTAGAGGGGGTGAGGTTATTTCTCACCTGATGTATATGGATGACCTCAAACTGTTCACACTGAAGCACCAAGATTTAGTGACATTATTAAAAACTACGGAAGTTTTTAGTAATGCCATTAAGATAGAGTTCGGTGCTGATAAGTGTGCAGTTATGCATGTACAGCGAGGGAAGGTTGTAAATTCACCGAATCTACAACTTTCTGAGATAATAACCAGATCGTCGTAACAGAAAATCAGATCTCTCTCCGAGACCGAAACATACAAATACCTAGGTATGTCAGAGTCATTGGGTATAGCGGTAGAGGATATTAAGAAATCGGTGAAAGACCGTTTTTTTGGCTGCCTGACAAAAGTTCTTAACAGTTCTTTGTCCGGTGGTAACAAAATGCGGGCTTTCAACGGTTGGGTGATACCTTTATTGTTATACTCCTTTGGCATACTTAGGTGGACTCAAACGGAACTAGACCTGGATAGGCGAGTCCGTCAACAACTGACATTGCATCGAATGTTACACCCACGATCTTCTGTCATGAGACTGTACATTCCGCGGAAGTGGGGGGGTCGAGGCTTTTTGAATGCCAAGAACCTCCACAATCGTGAAGTGTGCAGTCTGAGAGATTACTTTCTACAGAACGGGTATGACATTCATTGCGATGTCGTGATGGTTGACAAGGGCCTGACACCTCTTTCCTTGGCTAACGAGAACTGGCGTAAACCAAAGGTGCTAGGTACTGAAGACCGTAGGGACGTATGGAAGAGTAAGGAGCTACACGGGCGGTTCTACCGGGTCTTAACAGGACCCGACGTAGACCTGCTCGCTTCGGTGAACTGGCTGCGTTTTGGGGACCTCTTTGGGGAAACTGAAGGTTTTGCCTGTGCAATTGCAGATGAGGTTATCAAGACGAACAACTATCGGAAATACATCATGAAGGACGGTACGGTCGACATTTGTCGAGCATGCCACCGTCCTGGTGAATCACTTCGCCATATTATTTCCGGTTGTTCGTATCTTCCTAACACCGAGTACTTGCATAGGCACAATCAAGTAGCCAGGATCATCCACCAGCAACTTACTGTTCAATATGGCCTTATTGAGTTTTAAGTACCGTACTATAAGTACACACCAGTGCCAGTTCTTGAGAATGGTCGTGCATTGCTCTACTGGGACCGATCAATCATCACGGACAGGACTATTGTTGCCAAAAGGCCCGATATCGTGTTGGTTGATCGGACCCAGCGTCGGGCAGTGCTCGACGATATCGCCGTCCCGCATGACGAAAATCTCGTGAAGGCAGAGAAGGACAAACTTAGTAAATACCTTGATCTGTCCTTCGAGATAACCGCCATGTGGGACGTAGACTCGACGATCATTGTCCCGGTGGTCGTTTCGGCAAACGGATTAATAGCGAAGAGTCTCGATCAACATCTCAAGAGACTCTCGTTAGATTGTTGGATCAAGAGTCAGATTCAGAAGGCTGTTATCCTCGACACGTGCCGTATTGTTAGGAGATTTCTTAGTCTGTAGCCTCCACCGCCGGTAGTTTGGGTCCTACTCCGCTACTGGTGGGTCACTATTTTTTATATTTTTAAATGTATTTGTTTTTTTTTATAAATGTATTTAAAAATGTATAAAATAAGAATGTAAAGGAATAAACGAAATAATTAATTTAATACAATAATATTTATTTTTGAATGTTTTTAATTTTAGATAGTATAGTTTGTAGTTTGTTTAGGTTTTCTTAGATTTAATTTTCCTGTTCCCTGTATAATATTCATAAAATGTATTATTATAAATAAAAGTTGTTGTCATAATATAATGGGAAATAAAAAAAACACTGGAAATTCAGTGATTGCTATATTGAGGAAATGGCCGTTGGAATGAGGTGCCTTTTTAGGGTTTCGTACCCAAAGGGTTCATCATCCGGTTTTAGGATGTCTATTACTGAGATTAAATATTGGATGGAACCAGGCGTTACTCGGCGAAAATCCATGACAAAGCAATGGTAAGTAAAATATTTTTAAAAAACACTTTAAACTTATTTTAAATTTCTTACTGAAGACTGTCTCAGAGAGAACTGTTCTCTCTGAGACAGTCTTGATAATGCTTCGTTTAGAGGCGAAACAATTGTCGACGTTTTGTTGTCTTTTTAATCCTGCGAAAAATAGTGCTATTAAGAAATTTAAAATAAGTTTAAAGTGTTTTTTAAAAATATTTTACTTACCATTGCTTTATTACTGAGACTTCGCTGTCCATCCTTCCGTCCGTCTGTCTTGGGCTCTCATGAACCGTGATAGTTAGAAATTTGAGTTTTTTACAGATGATGTATTTCTGTGGTTCTGTATTACAACAAATGCTAAAAAACAAATAATTTAATCGACTCGCACTTTGCCCGTATTTTGTTAGTCCTCTCTCTATGCCGGGCGCCACGGGAAAGCCGGGCGCCACTGGAAATACCTTCTGCGTGCGAGCGAGAGACGACCAGCAACGTACGTGAGAGCTGCCGCGGACAAAAAAAGTCCTCTCTCTGGGTTTAGGTCGGGTTATCGTTATTAGACTAGGGCCGAAGCCTTTGAAAATGGTAAAAAGTGAAAAAAAATCATAGTAGGATGAAACCCATTACAAAAGGACGAGAATATAACAAAAATGAAGGGAAAAATAATTTACGGTCGATCTGAGGTCGGGAAGTGGAAAAGGGTGAGTTTTTAAGGGTAAAAACGGTTTATCTCGATTTCCGGCAAAACTACAAGTCCTATGGAAAAAAATTTAATGACAAAGTTGTAGGTTATTAAATGATATGCATAGATGCCTATTTATTGCTATTTTAAGATAACTTATATACCTAGGGACAATTTTAGCCCATCAAAAGCTATTTCATAGAGAAGTGGGGAAGGGGCTAGGCGGGTCTAGGTCTTTCGACCTGTTAATGTAACATGGAATCTTACGTTTTTCAAGTAATTAAAGTGTAAATTTTACAAAGGTTCAACATCAAAATTATACATGGTGATTAAAAAAAAAATTCAGATTCGAGTTTTTTTCGTTTCTTTGCATTTTCTGAGAACATTTATATGATGTATATTTAATATTTTTACATTATCAGAAAGAAGAGATTTCAACGAATAAAAAACTTCCCGACTTTTTTTAAAAAGCTGATATTTTGACGTGAGAATTTTCGATTGAAAATTAGGGTGTTTTTTCGATTTTAAGTCAAAATTAGGTGAAAAAATAAAGATTTCAAATCCAAAAAATTACGCAGTCTTTGGGACAAAAAAAGGTAAGTTTTCACCAAATTTCATTGAAAAAAAAATTGTTTTGCATAAGATAAAAATAAAAAACCAAAAACTTGATTATTTGAATTTTTCACATAAATTTCTAGGTTATGTGAAAAAAATGTAAATACAAATTTGTAGGTCTCTTTATTACCTACAACTTTGTCATTTAATTTTTTTCTATAGGACTTGTAGTTTTGCCGGAAATCGAGATAAACCGTTTTTACCCTTAAAAACTCACCCCTTTCCACTTCCTGACCTCAGATCAACCGTAAATTATTTTTCCCTTCATTTTTGTTATATTCTTGTCCTTTTGTAATGGGTTTCATCCTACTATGATTTTTTTGGTTTCAGAAATTATCGACACTGGTCTATATCGGTTATCGTTGAAGTCGGGTTATATCCCGCGTAGGTGAGCAATCCTTCTAGCCTGCTTGTGTAAGGACGGCGGGAGGCTAGCCCGCCGTCCTCAGGTCCCGATCATGGAGGTCGATGGTCTTGGGCGTAGATGAGTCTGTGGCACCCTGGCCGCTGACTGTGGAACTCAGCGGTAAGGGTACGTTCCGTCATTTTCTCGGCCGCCTTCTTCGCGAGCATGTGGAACGTGGCTGTGTTCTTCTGCGAGCAGGTTTCGCAGAACAACACAGCCTAGTTCCACCTATTACCGCTAGAGACCATGGCTCGAAACATGGACTTCATGGTTAGTAGGGCTAGGTACCTACTATAAATAGTTTTACGAGCAAACTACATAAGTATTTGTTGACTATTTCGTTTGTTTGACTGCTTCGGTGGCGTCGGTAGTACATCTTCTTTCGACGCCGGAGTCTCGGGTTCGATTCCCGGTCGGGACAAACTTTGTGTGAAGACAGGTACGTTTGTACCGCAGTCTGGGTGTTTCCTATGTAAATTATGTATGTATTTACTAAAAAAATTGTAGTATTTATATCAGTTTCTCTAGTACTCATTACACAAGCTCTGCTTAGTTGCCGGGCGCCGCTGTAAATACGTTCTGCTTGTAACCAGAGACGCCCGGCAACGGATGTTATAATGGCCTCGGCCTTAGGCCGCAAAATAAAAAATAAAAAATTACAAAAAAAAAGCTCTGCTTTGTTTGAGACTACAGATGACGTTGTGTGATTTGTCCTAACATATTTATTTATTTATTATTTATCTATACTACTATTATAAAGAGGAAAGATTTGTATTTTTGTATGTTTGTATTTGATAAACTCAAAAACTACTGTGCCGATTTCAAAAATTCTTTCACCATTGGAAAGCTACCTTCACCCTGAGTAACAGGCTACTTTTTATCCCGGTAATGTGTTCGCACGAACCGGGAACGAGTAAACTAAATCACACAGGCGGAGCTGCGGTGATCAGCTAGTATTGGATAAAATTCTTGTACTTTTCTATTTATTTCATACCGACCGCGGTTTCGCCTCACGGCAACTACTGCTTAGTCTAACACTCTATATAGTACTGTGTGCTGTGAGAGTCGCCCATAATCGCCAGAGGTCGCCACAGCTTACCATCAGGCGGGTGGCGTCAATTTGGTGTTCTTAGAGTACATAAAAAGTCTCTGATTATGCCGTGAAACGATGCCGCAGTCAGTGTGACATCAATATCAATACATATAATAAAATTGTAAGTGGTCGATGTCTGTACATCGAAGATATAATAGAGAAACTGTTGTAGGGTGGCTTTATGAACGCAATAGTAACCATAACAGTGGTTTTTGGAATTTTTTCTGTTTGTCTGTGTGTCTGTTTGTCTGTTTGTCTGAATGTTTGAACACGCTAATCTCAGAAACGGCTTAACCGATTAAAATGCGGTTTCTAGTAATGCGTTGTGATTTATTCAACTTAACATTTAAGGTTTGTTTTATTTCAATCGGTTCATAAATAAAAAAGTTATGTCAATCTAAAGTACCACCCAGGCGGAGCTGCGGGCAACAGCTATACATAATAAATCAGTAACTAGTAATCAAGAAAACTATAACACGCAGGCGGAGCTGCAGGCAACAGCTAGTAAATAAATAAATGTGGAAAAGTACAAGAGATTTATTCTATTGAATGTATAATGACGGCGGCCCGGCAAAGGGGCGCTCGTTTAAGCTCAACACAGGGGGGCTTTGCCCCCCCAAACAACATAGAAGCGACACCCCCGAAACACATAAGGGGTGTCGGACTCCTCAGGGCTTTTCGCGTGAGCGGTGAGCCCCCCGACCCACCGCCCACGGCCCTATCAGTCGGGGGTTTGGGCGTATGCAATACGCCGTCGCCCCCTGACTGGTGCCAGCCGGGGTGGAAGCGTGCGGCCTGCACGCTTCCGTTCCCACAGGGCCTCTATCTATGCCGCCATCACCTCCTGAGCGAAGGAGGCGACGGTGGCCCAACATTCTTCGCTGCCGGCCATAGAAAGATGACGAGATGACGGCCGGCAGCGAATCTATACTGCCGATGACGCCCGTGAGGGGCCAACCTCTGCGTGTCCCAGGCAGCGCACACGACGAGCGTATGCTCCACCGTATCTACGGCGCCACCTGCGCAATGATTCTGAATTCTGGTTAGATTAGGTTAGGTTGCCTCGTACGTTTTACGAATGAGGCAACTCGTCCGAGGATCAGACTTGGCTCAGACGATTAGCCCTCGACCTCCATGATCGGGGTCTGAGGACGGTGAGATAGTCACCCGCCATCCTTACAGAAGCAGGCTAAAAGGTCCAACAGCAAGCAACCAGATTCTCAATTCAATCCCAACGACGCAGCATAAAACCCGACACAGGTGGCCAAAGTCCACTGGGCGCCACTGGATATTCTCTATGTACTACCAGAGGCGCTCGGCAATGAACGTGGGAGCAGCCACGGCCATTACAAAAAAATAAACTTGCCTATACGGGGCCCTACCAACGACTGCGAAATGTATTCCGCACGTATATTCACGCGTATCTATAATGCCACCGTCAGATTGTATAGTCTGTATACAATCGTAAATATACAATACGTCTGTGTGTGTGTATTAGTGGGACTGCTACAGTTAGCAGTTCTGATCCCAAGGTATAATATAAATACGAGGGTGGATTGAAAAGTAATCGGCCTAACGAAGAAAATAAATAAATAATAAATGAAATATTAGATATATTATATATTAATAGACTTTTCTTCTGATCATTCCTGGACGTTTTTCTTTTATTTCCTCTCGTAAACGACGTAGTAAGGTGCAGTAATAATCAGAGTTTATAGTCTGACCCCTTTCAAGATAATCAACCATAATCACACCTTTCGAGTCCCAGAATACTGTAGCCATCACCTTACTTGCCGACAAAATCGACTTAGCCTTTATGGGGGGTGGTGAACCAGGTCTTTTCCACTGTTTTGATTCTTGTTTTGTTCCCGGTGTACAGTAATCAACCCATGTTTCGTCCATAGTAACAAAACGATTCAAAAAATCACATTCATCAGCTTCAAATAACTCCAAACAGTCGCGTGCAATAGTCAATCGCATCCTTTTTTGCTCAACTGAAAGCAGTCGCGGAACCCACCTCGCAGACCTCTTGTGGAAACCCAACACGTTGACTATTATGTTTTGAGTACGTTCATAAGAGATGCCTATAATCTCGGCAATCTCTCTAATTTTCAATCTGCGGTCTCCCATAATTAAGTCGAGTATTTTTTTAACATTTTCGTCAGTAGTGGACGTCGAAGGCCTTCCAGAGCGGCGTTCGTCTTTCACACACTCTACCACGCTTGAATTCTGCTATCCATTTTTTGACAGGTGAATATGAAAGAGCGCAATCCTCTAATGTACTGACCATATCATCATGTATGGCCTTTGTTGACAGCCCCTTCTTATGGAGGTACTTAATGACGGCACGCTGCTCGATTTGCTCCATTTGCGGAAATGATGTCAGGTTGCTTTGTTAATAAATTTATAAAATTAAAACTAATTATCGCACACGTTTCAAACTTCACACAATTAACAGGTCTGAACTGAGCTAAATAATGTGGGTAGATTTGATTTTTAGAACTAAATGGATCAGTGTTAGGCCGACTACTTTTCAATCCACCCTCGTATATTGTCGAGCTAGGTGTCAAAAGGTGTACTATGCTTTTGTAGACTTAGAGAAGGCCTATGATGGAGTGGTGAGGAGTGAATTGTAGTCAGCGCTGTCCATATATGGAGTAAGCAGCAATCTGAAACGAGCAGTGCAATCACTTTATGACGGTTCCAGTGCCTGTGTCCGCATAAACGGGACTTACACGGACTGGTTTGGTATCGAACGAGGCGTCAGGCAGGGCTGTGTAGCGTGACCAATGTTGTTTAATCTATACATGGATAACTGTCTGAAAGATCTGAAAGCGAGTGTGTGTGGTTTAAGAATGGATGAATTGACCATCAAGTGCCTTTTATATGCTGATGACCAGGTAATACTTGTGTCGTCGGCAGAGGAGTTGCAGGTGATGGTTGATATTATGAATGAGTATTTGAAAAGGAAGGAAACAAAAGTGAACGTAAATAAGACAAAAGTAATGCTATTTGAACGAGACGAAAATATGTCGAACTGTGCGATTGTTATTGAAGGAGAAAGAGTGGACCAAGTGTAAAAGTTTGTATATGGTTCAAGTTTACAAATGAAGATGTGAAGAAGGGTTATGGCAGGAAATCAATTGAATGGGGCTCTGCATAACTTTATGAACAGCAAGAAGATTTCTCGGAGGGCTGGTCCCTAAACTTATGTATGGCAGTGAATGTTGGATTTGGCAAAAGAAGCATGAAAGTAAAATAAATGCAGTGGAAATGAGAAGTTTGAGAAGTATGACTGGGGTGACATTGGTTGATAAAGTAAGGAACAGCGTGATACGAGAACGTTGTGGTGTGTCAGAAGATGTAAGTAAGATAGAAAAAGGGACGCTTAGAGGGTTGGGGCACGTAGAAAGAATGGTGGAAAGAAGATTGACGAAATAGATACATAAAGCGGGTGTGAATGGACAGGCAGGTAAGGGCGACCTAGGCGAAGGTGCTACGACAAGATCGGAGATGTTTCGACCAAGAACAGGTCAAGAGTACCCATAACTGGAGAGTGGGCATGAAGATAGTTATGGCAGTGGAAGAAGCGAAAGAAGTATGCCAAGATCATAGCAAGTGGAATTCCATAGTCTCTGCCTACCCCCATGGGAAAGAGGCGTGACAATATGTATGTATGTAGGTGTCAATCAGCATTCAAACACACACCCACGCGGAGAAACACATTTAATAACACACACACTTACACACCTACACACACACACAGGCATACAAATTTGTTTGTACGCCTGTGTGTTACTGCTAACTGCTAACTGTAGCGACCTACCTTCATAAAAGGAGGAGGTTCTCAATTCGTTCGTATTTTCGTTTTGCGTTTTTTATGTATCTTTCTTCTTCATTTCAAAAGGTTTTTTAGGTTTTTTAGAAAATTTCTTTCTTCATTTCAAAAGGTTCACTTTAAAGGGTTCCCATTTAAATTATTGAAATCAATAGAGGAGTTTTTATATTGTATGCAAATGCTTCTGTACCATTTTAATTAAAGTAAAATTATTTGAAAATACTTATTTTATTGTAGCTGACTAATTTGACTGAACCTAATTTCATATATTTTTTTGTATTTTGCCAACATGTGTTTATGTAAGACCTAATAATGTTGTTTGAATCCAAATTTCAGACGGGTCCGATTATTGGGTCGTTTACCCTAGTATTATATACCTACCATCTTGACATTTTATAATGTATTTTTTTTTGCTTGAAAGATTTACCGTTTTACGGTCACCTACCTTCCTCTCGCTGGAGACCATGCTGCGAACCATGGTCTCTAGCGGGAGCCAGTGGAACGCGGCCGTTTCCTTCTGCGAGCAGGTTATGTTCGTGAAGGAGGCGGCTGGGTGAGGGAGTGGACCCTTCCTGCTTAATTCTGAAGCGTATGGCGGGGACGCCGCAGACGTGAATACGCGCAGGACCATCGACTTCCGTGATCGGGCCTAAGGACGACGGAATAGCAATTCACCGTCCTTACAGAAGTAGGCTAGAAGGACTGCGTGCTGTTGGGACTCACCCCACACACATCTTCACTCACTGACGCAGGATAAACCCTGGCCCTAAAGATACGGGATGAAACCGCACAAAACCCCCCACAGCCCCACAGGCACACAGGTGGTCAAAGTCCGCCAGGCGCCGCTGGAAATTCCCTGGGACTTCAACAGAGGCGCTCGGCAATGGACGTAGGAGCGGCCGCGTCCTTGGGCCGTGGAACTTAAAAAAAGTTCACATATTTTGGGTGCAAAGGTACCAACATCTTTAGGGCCCCAGCAACCTCACCTGCTAGTGGCGCACCTGCTGATCAACGGACGAGGCTCGTTAATTTATGGTACCTATGGAGTGGCTTCGGCCCCTACGTGGGTACCAGGTGGTACAACAGTTTTGGTCCGGGGGGGTACCACCGTGCAGCTGTGCTAAAGCCCCCCAAGTAACCCAGCCCAGGCTGGGTTGCGTTAGGGGTTCAGCAGCTGCACCGCCGGGCCCGGGGCGATGTATGGTGCAGCAGGCATGGGACCAGTGGGGCGAAACGGAGTCTAGTGTGGGTGGTGTGGGTCGATTCGCCGGCCAGAGAGACCCTTAGCAACGGCGTTGCAACAGTCATGGGGCCGGCCTGGGACCAACCACCCCAGGAGGCTGCCCCACATGTTGCGCATAATCCTGACGTGGGATCGCCGCTCCGGGTGGTAACCGGTGTGGGATAGCGGCGGCCTTGCATCAGGGGGGTTTGGGAGCCCTTCCGTCCGGCGAGTCGGTTCCGACCTAACTACACGGTTCTAGACAAAGCTAGCCCCTGCGTTTTGTCACTTACTGCTGCACCAGATGTCGCCCTGTCTTCACGCTTCTTCTTCTTCAAAATCTACAATGGCAGTGCAACAAAAAAAAAGTAAACGTTTCACAGCGGCCCTAGGAAACCCCACAACTTCACTTTTCGAGGTGGAGTTCATTAACGTCCGTGGACTCCATGCGAACCTCGATGCCGTCCACCATCACCTTGAGACGGCACGGCCCGCTGTGATGTTCCTCACGGAGACACAAATACGCCACCCTGACGACACGTCTTACCTGTGTTACCCCGGCTATGTCATCGAGGAACAATTTCGAGACAAAGCCGGGGTGTGCGTGTTCGTTAGGGCAGATGTTTGCTGCCGCCGGTTGCCCTGCCTAGAGAACCCGTCCAATTCCGTCCTTTGGCTGCACATAGACCATGGCTCTATGAGCCAGATCTACGTGTGCGTCTACCGTTCCCTCACAGGGGATTCTGAGACAACAAAGCTCTTCCAGTACTCAGCGAGACGGCTGATGAAGCGCAGGTGCGGTTCCCGAACGCTGACCTAGGTATTTCTGGGGGACTTCAATGGCCATCACATTGAATGGCTGGGGTCCCTCAAGACTGATCATGCGGGTAGGGCCGCTCATACGTTCGCTCTCTCACGGTCTGACCCAGATGGTATGCGGGATCACCCGGATACCAGACCGGTCAGATCACGCGCCCGCTCTGCTGGATCTACTACTGACGAGTCGCCAAGCCCCAATACAGTGTTTCGGAAAGGAGCCCCACTGGGTAGTTCCGACCACTGTGTTGTTCACGCTGGCATGAAGGTGTCACCTCCTGCACGTCCCTGTACAAACGTCACGACGACTATGGCACTACTCGTCAGCGGATTGGGACGGTTCTACGCGATTATTATGCGTCCGTCCCCTGGAGCCAGCGCTGCTTTGTTGGAAAGACTCCTTCGGACAGTGCTTCTGCGATTGTTGGCGAGATCAGTTAAGGGATGGATTATTATATCCCTTTCACTGATGTCGCCAGTATCCGCAAAGCCCGTCCCTGGTTCGGGCGAGATTGTGCCAATGCTGTTCGACAAAAACAGTCGGCATATCGCGCCTGGATCAGGGCCCGGGCTGTGCGCGACCCAAACGTGGGCCACCTCAAAGCAGCGTACAACCAGGCCACAAATCCAGCAAGAGGCCCTTTAAGAGAGCGGATGCCCAGCGCATCGCGCGGCTTGGTCAGGAGCTCACTTCCCATCCCACGGGCAGCCGTGGATACTGGCAACTGGCTAAAGCCGTGCAATCTAACTTCTGTCAGCCCTCGCTGCCACCGCTGCGTTACCCAGATGTACACTGGCTCACAAAGCCCAAGAGAAAGCGGATATGCTCGCAGACCTCTTTGCGGCTAATTCCCGGGTCGACGACCGTGGCCTGCAGCCCCCCGCCATCGCCAACTGTGGCTACACTATGCCTGACATTGTACTCAGGCAATGCGATGTACGGGCAGTGCTGCGATCACTCGACACGCGGAAAGCCAGTGGCCCTGACGGCATTCCGGCGGTGGTACTACGGAAATGCGCAGCTGAGTTGTCTCCTGTACTGCCTTACTCCACAGGAATCGTGCCGGATGTCTGGAAAGAGGCGAACGTACAACCGATCCCCAAGAAAGGGGATCGGTCTGATCCGGGCAACTATCGACCCATAGCTGTCACCTCAGTCATCTACAAGGTTCTTGAGCTCCTCATCAACAAGCAGCTCATGCGATACCTCGAAGACCACTCGCTAATAAATGATCCGGTAATACGGCTTCAGGCCAAAACGATCAACGGGTGATCTTCTGGTATA
>OY748293.1:15575501-15598456 GCA_963556515.1 Nudaria mundana
GCTTCGCGGAAACTAGGAATACTGAATAAGGTAAAGAGATTCTTTACACCGGACCAGAGGTGTCTGCTGTACAAGACGCAGATTAGACCCTGCGTCGAATACTGCTCTCACCTCTGGGACGGCTCCGCGAAGTATCTGCTGGACGCTCTCGACGCTATGCAGCGACAGGCCATCCGTATTATAGGTTGTCCGGAGGTAACGGGAAGCCTTGAGCCGCTAGCTCAGCGCCGGACAATAGCTTCCTTGGCCGCATTCTACCGTATTTTCCACGGCGAGTGTTCTGAAGAGCAATTTCAATCTGATCCCACCCTCTTCCTTCCGATCCCGAACAACGCGTGCCGGGCAGAGATGCCACTCCCACACAGTGGATAGAATGTTCGCGAGAACCGAGCGTTTTAAACGTTCGTTTTTCTGCCGAACGATAGTGGCCTGGAACGCCTTGCCTGTGCACGTGTTTCCTCCCACATATAATCCTGGGTTCTTTAAGCGGAGCGTGAAGAGGCACATCAGTAGGTCGTCAAGTTGAGGGCCACTCTCTATAGTATTGTATGCTGTGAGAGTGGCCCACAATCGCTAGACGTCGTCACAACTTACCACCAGGCGGGTGGCGTCAATTTGGCGAACCCAATAAAATAATAATAATAATAATATACTGTTAGGAGGTAGTTTCGCACGCGGCATACCCCCCTCCGTTTCTATAAAAACGTAGTGTCAAGAATAGGTCGGGCAGTCGTTTTCCAACTCTCGTAGCGATAACATGGCTTAAGTAATTGCTGTCGGTTGTTATAAAGGTTACGTGACCCTATTTAGAGTCATTTACGTGTAGTCCACGTTAGTATCGGATATTGCAAATACAAGTTGTGTAATTGTTACTGTTAAAGCTAATAAATGTGATGGGTACTTTTGTATAAAATACTGACTTACTTATTTCTTTTGAATAAAAGGTTCTTTTAATTTATTCTGCTTTTGATTCATACATCAGAAGTGGGATAAAGGATTCATGTCCACACTTACTTCTTTGTTTTGTTTCATATCAAGTAACAATTACTAAACTTGCCGTTTGCTTTTGCGTTTTGTGTTGTGTTATAAGTGATAGTGATTGATTGGTGCGTACTAAATCGCGTAGCAATGTGAAGTCGAGTAGGTACTTCGGGAAGTCGCCCAAGCATAATTGGTGTACCTGAGGTACACCCAGTTGATCGTTGAATCGTAGCGATTCGCGACTTAGCTCATCGCGTTGCTACCTCACGTGGATTACTATTACGTAGTACCCTACATCGCGTTCACATTATGTGAAGCGCCGTCGAATACCTGGGTAAGGTTATTAAACATGATCGGTAAAACCGAGATCAAGTAAGTACTAGCTTTCTACCTAAAACTGTAAGCAGCATAATGCAAGTTGCGTTATTTTGATTAGGCGAACAATTGTCCATTAAGACTTGACACAAATCTGTGTACTATGGACTTGACGAAGAAGTGTTACTACAACGACGACGGTATATAGGTATCTACCTAGAGAGGCAAAAGAACTTGCGTCACGTTACTCTCGTAGGATATGCGTATCCCTTTGTCATAGAGATAATTTTAATTTTAAAATTAGTAGGTACCTACCTACCTCAATGACTTTTGTATGAAATATTGTTACCACCTAGTGCAGTACGATTATCAGGGTCAAGTCAAATTAGTCTTTGATGAAATCACAAACATCATTTGTTGTAGTAAATGCAGATGTTCTTGGTTAAGGTAATATGAGTCTAATCGTTTCTTGTATATCATGCAACTCCTGGAAGAAGATTTGTTTTCTATGTACCCACCACTAGTACTATTACATGTTCTGTGAGCTATTATGTGCTTTGTATAGATAAGACTACCGAGAATTTGAAGTGTGTATTTCTGCTGCTCAATGCTGACTTTGTTGTTTTATGTCTCCATCAACCATAGTCTGTGATTGGATTATGGAGCTACACTGTGACATACACACACGCCGGAGATGCACCGTGAGTAAGGAAAGCGGTACTGTCGGACGGATGTCGACGTGCTGTGAATGGAAGTAAGCCATAAGGGGTAACCCTAAGTGGTTCGATATCTTATGAAAGATGAAGGTAACTTTGAATATTACTAAAAGTGTAGTTTAATGTAAACGTTTCGAAAGGTATTAACTTAAATAGTACAGCTCTGTGTGCTGTACTCCGACTATAAAAGTTTAGTTCTGTGTACTTTGCTTCGACTTTTAATGTTACAGTTCTGTGTACTGCTGGACTCGGGCGTGCACTCCCCTGCCAGGTTGGGCGGGTGCTGCTAAACGAATTCACACGACCGATACAAATTGGAATGGCTGGTTCGTGTGAGATGCCGAGTGGTGCGTTTCTCGAGCGGCTATGGTGCCTGTGCGAGGAGGACCTAAACCGCTGCTGAACTGGTGGTTCAGTGGTGTGGTGAGTGAGCTCCGAGGACTTGTGAGATGTTCTCAATAGTGGTGAGTTATTTAGGGAGCTAGTCGCGCTTGCCTTACGGCAACTACTTGTGGAGTGAGCTTGGTTGTGATAACCGCTCAGCTTAACTGATGATACCTACCCATGGGGTGTATTTCTTCTTTTTGATATCTACTTACGTTTGCCTGATGGCAGTAACGACTAATAAGGTGTGCTTAAACTCAATGTAAGATGCCACCTTGGCTTGTTTTAGATTTGGTGACGGTACGAGCGTGATTTATAATTGCGTACGATTGAATCGTGTAAAAGATCGCCTAAATTGATTGAAAGACGATGTAGTGAACGGTGTAAAACGTTGAATGTTGAGCTTACAGCTTCCTGGTTAGTTTCTAATCGGGTGCCTCTTTACAGATGAAGAAGTAGACGATTACGCTACATTGCAGAGGCAGCCCTGTCTGCTGAGCCATCTATGCCGCTGCTAGACTACGGCAACGCCGAAGTGATACCTGCAGACGAACGTACTGCTGGTCCAAGCAGCTGCTCAAGTGGTATAGGTTCAACCTTGTGCTCTTAGCTTCTTGGTTAGTTACTAATCGAGGGCCTCCTTACAGATGAAGTTGATGATGACAGCCCCGTCTGCTGAGCCATATTTGCCGCTGCTAGACGACGGCAACGCCGACGTGGTAACTGCAGAAGAACCTGCTGATGGTTCAAGCCGCTGTTCCTGTTAAAGCTAATAAATGTAATGGGTACTTTTGTATAAAATACTGACTTACTTATTTCTTGTGAATAAAAGGTTCTTTTAATTTATTCTGCTTTTGATTGCTAACAATACCTAATCAAAATGCAAAGAACGGTAGCTTGTTGTGTCTAATAAAGTTGTACTCGCTCTGTCCCCGTCGCACACTCTCCGCGCACCGCCTCTGGCCCCTCCGAATAATCACGCGAATCGGTACGAAATCTGAATTTTCGCTGACCGCCTAACCCCTCTTAATACAAAATCCAATTCAAAACTAGATTTTACAAAAAAAAACTTGTTCACGGGCGTTCAGCGCCGAACAATCGCTTCCTTGGCAGCGTTCTACCGTATTTACCATGGTGATTGTTCTGAAGAGGTCTTCAACCTGATCCCACCCTCTCCCTTCCGATGCCGAACAACGCGTGCTGGGCAGAGATGTCACTCTCATACCGTGGAAACCGTCTTCGCGAGAACAGAACGTTTTAAACGTTCATTTCTCTGCTGAACGATAGTGGCTTGGAACGCCCTGCCCGCGCACGTGTTTCCTCCAACATACAACCCTGGGTTCTTTAAGCGAAGCGTGAAGAGGCACATCACTGGGTCGTCAAGTTGAGGGCCACTCCAAGGGACACCACCAAGGGAGAGGGTAGTTATGCTGTACCTAAAGCAAAAGGAGATTTATGAAAGTGAGGTAAAAAAGGCACAGATCGAAAGTTGGAATGCCATCTGTGGAAAGCAGGACATTGAAGTGGTATGGGAGGGAGTGTATCGAGTGATAGGAAGGGCCACAGCCAGGGAGGAAGATCTAGCACTAATACACAACGGCACCCACCTGGACGCTTGGGGTTCGGCTAGCCTCCTCGCTCAAATCTTCTATCCAGAAGACAGAGTCGAGGAGGACAACGACGGGCATCGTCACATACGAATAAAGGCAGCGGAGGCAGATGGAGACGGCAGCGAGGGTCATCATGACGATGACCCACCTTTCACAATCGACGAGCTACACGATGCCCTGAGTAAGTTTAACCTCAAGAAGGCTCCGGGAGTGGATGGATTCACTTCCGATATCTGCACTCACGCCAATAGCGCCAACCCCTCACACTTCCTCGAACTGCTGAATCAGTGCCTCCATGACGGCTACTTTCCTAAAATATGGAAGGAAGCCGTGGTGGTGGTACTGATGAAGCCCGGAAAGGACTCGTACACGGTTCCCAAGTCGTACAGACCTATTGGCCTGTTGCCCGTCTCGGGAAAAGTGTACGAAAGGATGCTGGTGTCCCGGCTCAAGGTCCATTTACTGCCAAGGATGAATCCACGCCAGTACGGCTTTATGCCCCAGAAGAGCACCCAAGACGCCCTCTATGACCTCATGGGGCACATAGCGTCCAAGCTCAACGCAAAGAGAATGGTGGTCCTTGGACACCAAAGTGACCTGTCGAGTGCCTTCGACAGCGCCTGGTGGCCGGTCATTAAAGTACGACTGGCGGAGGCAAACTGTCAGGCAAACTTGAGGTGGATCATCAGTAGCTACCTTAGCGAACGGAAGGTGAGGGTAAGGTATCCAGGCGAGGAGTGCAGCCGTTCCACGGACAAAGGGTGCTTCCAAGGGTCGATCGGAGGTCCCTTGTTGTGGAACTAATTATTGAATCCACTTCTAAATGAGATTGAGAGTATGAACGTGTACATCCAGGCTTTTGCGGACGACGTGGTCATGGTATTTGTCGGTGACTCGGCGCTAGAGATCGAAAGACAGGCCAATGCCTCCCTCGCGCATATGCGGGAGTGGGGCATCCAAAACAAGTTAAAATTTGCACCGCACAAGAAGTGTGCGATGCTTATTACTCGTCGATTAAAATATGATGCCCCACGCTTGCACAAGGGCGGGATTCGCATTGGTCTGTCCGAGGAGATCAAGATACTCGGCCTCACAATAGACAGCTCACTCACTTCAACAAACACATTACCAACGTATGCAAAAGAGCGATCCGCATCTACCATAAATTGACGCGGATGGCCCGGATCAGTTGGGGGCCTCATCCCGAGGTGATCCGGGCGATCTACGTTGCTGCTGTGGAGCCGACGATATTGTACGCCGCCAGTGCTTGGCACACGACGGCGATAAGCTTGGTGTCTTAAAGCAGCTGGACGTGGAGCAGCGCGGATTCACTCAGAAATTGTGCAAGGCCTACCGGACAGTCTCCTTGAACTCGGCACTAGTCCTGTCTGGCCTGCTGCCTCTGGACCTCTGACTTCATGAGGTGGCCTCATTATATGAGGCCAAGAGAGGAGTGGACCAGCCATGGCTTAGAGACTGGGAGACTGAACGGATGGCCCGAGCAATCGAGGCCTTTCACCCTGCTATGCACACCGCCCTGCAGTTTACGGACTTGATAGATGAGGAACCAGTAAGCCACTATGATGGGCTCGACGTCAGAATATTTACAGACGGGAGCAAGATTGAGGGCCGAGTCGGTGCAGCACTATCATTTTGGAATAGTGCGGCCGAAAAGAAGGCCCTCAAACTTGCTCTCGCCTTGCACTGCACCGTCTACCAGGCCGAGCTCCTGGCGTTTGGCAGAGCGGCCAGTGAGATCCTCAAGCGAGACGCGACCACGTTCGGCATCTTCAATGATAGCAGAGCCGCACTCCTGACGGTAATTAACAGTCATGCCCTCCACCCCCTGGCGGTGGAAGCCCGAACCGCCATTCGAGAAGGCATGGCTCAGGGTAAGGAAATCTCCTTATCCCTTTACCGCATAGGAAACCATATATGGTTTGATATGTTTACAGTTCAGTTATTCTAAAAAAATAAAATCCTGTCATATTGACCTTAATGGGCTTTGTTTGTTATGTCATTAGCAATAACAAAACGCAACTATTTTCATTTGAAATATCTGTTATGGAGACACCTTCCTCTCTCAAATATATTATTCAATGTTTTTTAGTGTCACTAATACGATATGTAGCCATATTTATGTAATTATTGTTTCAATAATAGTATTATTATTTCTAGTTGGTTTATGACTAATAGACAATATATAATGACATGCAATAAATACTAGACCATATTGTCTAAAGAGGTTTTTATCTAGGGAAACCGTTTAAGTTTTAGTTGGTTGGTTTATGGTTTATTTCTATAACAATACATGCTGTGATCCTTTATTTACAACTGTTTTAAACAAAAACCAGTCTACGACGTCATGTTCGAAATCAAAGAGACAAGTATGCGTGCGCATTTGATGTCTCATTTAGCATGTTACGATATTTTTAAACACTTTGACTGAACCTATCTATGTGACACTTTAAACGTCTCGCCCTTTAGAGCGACTTTATTGTTGTCCACAATAAGGAAACTTTGTTTGTACCGATATCATTGACTATTTGGTTACGCCTATAGATTAGAGTACCTTGACTGTAACTAACTATTAGACGCTGACTGTACATAAATAACCATATGAAAATGATTCTTTCGCTGGTTCGGTAAGTTGGTTCTCCTGAAAAGCAAGCTAAGCAATACTAGCAAGAAACTCAGGTAGATTATCCATTTTCTTTTTTAATAATGTTTTTGTTTACATTGTGTTACAATTTGTATTGTACGAGTGGCTAACAACAGCAGGTTAGGGTGACCATGCATTTTTATCACTAAGATATTCGTCTACATTGTAATAGCCTTTCTTCATCAAACGTTTTTTCACTACTATTTTAAACTTATTAAGAGGCATGTCAACCAAATCCTGCGGAATTTTATTAAATATTTTTATACATTTGCCTGCAAACGAATTACCAATTTTATGAAGTCTATTTTTTGTCATTGCCAGTTTATTTTTATTTCTTGTACATGGGTCACACTAAAAGTTTTGCACTTCTAGCTAATCGGATATTTGAATAATGATATTTGAATTTCGAATGTAATATTTTTTTAAACGTTGCAACCTTTTTAGTAATAAAAATAAAACAATTGGCGGGAAATCATTTGTCAATTGTTTTTTATCACACATCAATGTTCTACGTATGCAACGAAAATGGAATTAAGTCGAAATGATTTTAGAGCGATGATTTTTTATGATTTTAAAAGTTCTCTCTCTCCGCAAGACTGTGCCGTTCGTCTTCGAAATGCTTTTGGGAGACGAGCGCCTTGTTTGAGCACCGTGAGGCGATGGTTTGCTGAATTTGAGAGAGGTCGAGTTACTTTACATGACGAATTTCGAGGCCTTTGAACTGCCGTCAACGAAAATAATGTGGCTACTGTTAAGCGGTTAATTGAAGAAAACTCGCGGATTACCTATGAGACAATTCGAGGACTATTGGGGATTGGTATGAATCAAATCCAGAAAATTTTACACGAAGAATTGAAAGTTCGGAAACTTTGTTGTCGTTGGATCCCTCATGAATTGACAGCGGAGCAGAAGCGGGCTCGCGTGGAATGGTGCTCACAGATGCTACTGAAGTATAACCACAGACATTCTAATGCTGTTTATGACATTGTCACAGGAGACGAAATGTGGATTTATTGTTTAGAACCCGATAAAAACAGCAATCTTGTGAATAAGTGTTTGAAGATGAGAACAAGCCAACAAAAGTGAGGCAGGCGAGAAACGTTGGTAAAAAAATGATCGCGCGATCAAATGAGTGTTAATGCCGAGTGGTATTCTACCATTTGTTTACCCAGGGTGTTAGAAAAAAAATCGCGAAAGACGACCCAAAAGCCGCGTTCTCCTACATCATGACAACGCTTCTTCACTTAGGTTTTAGTTCCGTAAGTTTGTATTTTAGTTCCGTTCGCCGCGTATAATGCATAATCGTCGCACTTTGAACTACGATAGTTTTTAAGCACCTTGTCTACTGGAAGCACTGAAATGTTCGCACCTGTATCTATAAGAAAACGAAGTCCGCTGCTACGGTCCGTCACACGTAATCGATGACACGGGCTGATGCTTGGTGGGATAGCGCAGACGTCTGTCTCCGACGTACTCACTAGTCACTTGTCCTGAGTAGATTTCCAAGCGCAAGGTTCCGTACACTTTCTTGCCCTCGCCCGAAAACGATAATGAAAGAAACATAGCCAATCTGGGTTTTCGGGAGTCCTCCGGGGGGTTGAGGCGTCGCGGCTCCAGTTCCTTGATACAGGGCGTGAACGGTTGTTCCACCTAGGTGAACGAGACGTCGACCTCGACCTTCCTAGGTCCTGAAGTTTGGCACTTAGCTTCGCTATTTCAGCAATTACTAGTTCCATGTCCTTCGAAGAATTGGGTTGCTGACATACCTCACTCACTTGTCCCGTGTGCGTCGTCTCGAAAACCTTATCTGCTATTGCCGACACATTGTCTAGGTCCTTACTATCCGACACAGCTAGGACTGCGCGTACCGGTGAAGGCAAGTGACCTTGCCAGAGAAGCTTGAGGGTGTCATCCGGGATCTTGCCCTTGGCCAGTTCTCTCATACGGCGCAAGAGCTGGGAAGGCTTCTGGTCACCCAAATCCATTTCACTAATTAGTTTCTGCAGCTGGCGATCCTCTGATTCCTCGTAAATCGTGAGGAGGCCTGCTTCAACGTATCAAACTTTTTTACAGGTGGGGGCTCCATTAAGAGGTCTGTCACCTGTAGAATAGCTTCTTTAGATAATTTGGAGACTACAATATCGTACCTAGATCCGTCTGAAAGCTTTTGAGGTGCCAGCATGGCCTCGGTGCGTATGAACCACACTCGCGGAGAATCGACCCAAAATTCGGGAATTTTGGAGGTCAGTGTGATGGCCGCCAACTCCATTGCCGAACTTGCAGGAGTCGGATCGCTTGTCGCTGCTGGCTGCTGTCAGCTGATCGGCGTCGACTCCATTGCCGAACTTGCAGGAGTCGTAACGCTTGCCGCTGCTGGCTGTTGTCCGGTTGTCGACATGACTGTCACTCGTCGAAGAAAAAAATCTCGTCGCCACCCCCGAAAAAATCGCGTCGGCGGTGTCACGGATATCGCGTCGCGCCGCCGTACATCACGTCGGGGTCACCACTGTTGGGGGTGCTTGGGCGATATGTGAGTCAAACATGGAATACGGATTAACTGTATTTATTGGCACATGCGAATACATGGAGTACCTAAGATTGACTGACCTACAAACTACATTACAGAATATCGTAAGACATTATTCCTACGTATGCACTTTCTAGTACAGTCACGTACAGCCGCTACAGGGTTATTTGTAATTAACTAGCATCCTCCCAGGGGTAGGTAGCAGACATCATAAGTAACAACGTTTGTTTTACGACTTTTAATAAAACTAAATAATGAGTTTTCAAAATTTTATTGTTATAACGCGTCACTATTAAGTCTATGTTTCATTCATAAACTGAAGGTCGACACACGCACGTTCGCGCGCGCTTGCGCTACCAAATAATACCTACTTTTTTATTATATTATTTTATTTTAATTCCGGCCGCTCTAACGTCCGTTGCCGGGCGTCTCTGGTTACTAGCAGAGGGTATGTCCAATGGCGCCCGGCGGACTTTGACCACCTCTGTGGTCTCTGCGGGTGTTTGGTCAGGACGAGAATCCCGCGTTGTTGAGTGATATGCTATGATATGATATGATATGCTATGGGGCAAAGGCCCCGCAGCACGTAACCCTTTTGGCCTGCTTCTGTAAGGATGGCGGGTGGCGATCCCGCCGTCCCGAGGCCCCGATCATGGAGGTCGATAGTCTTGGGCGTAGTCGCGGAGTCTGGGGTGCCCTCGCCGCCGACTACGGAACTCGGCGGGGAGGGTACGCTCCCTCTCCCTCCCGGCCGCCTCCTTCGCGAGCATGACTTGCTCGCAGAAGGACACGGCCGCATTCCACCTACTTCAGCTGGAGACCATGGCTTGAAGCATGGTCTCCAGCGAGAGGTTATCCACGCCCAGACCCACTACGAGGTCCCGGCGCTGAAATAATACCTACTAGTACCTAGGTACTTTCTTCGCCAGATTATTAATTGCTCGAGTGGTTTGTTGCGTGTAGAAAGTAACTAGGTATTTACACTAAGTCCACAATCCCTTCATACTTTACCAGGCTAAATTACACTGGCTATATTAAAAAACAAAAGAAAGAAAATGAAATGCTAAGAAATGCTAAAGTTGAAACTACCACTTATGTCAAAGCAATGGTAAGTAAGATGTTAAAAACTTTAGTTCTCTCAAAGAGAACAGCCAACAAGAACAGCTGTTCTCTTTGAGACAGTCTTGATAATGCCTCGTTTAGAGGCGAAACAATTGTCGACGTTTTGTTGTCTTTTGAACTCTGCGAAAAATAATGCTATTACAATTTTTTTTTTAAGTTTTTAACATCTTACTTACCATTGCTTTGTCATGGATTTTCGCCAGGTAACGCCTGTTTCTATCCAATATTTTACCACTTATGTTTTAATGTCTAAACAAACATAGGTAGGTAGGTAGATATGATTCACTTTTGATTTTTTAATGTAGGCGTATTTAAAAAGTGGAATCAGCGTATTTACAATAATTGAACTAATTGTTGATTTTTTTACAATAACTGACAATGTATGTACATTTAATTATTACCTCTGAGGTTCAAGTCCCGCTCATGCCGATGAGTATGGCGCACATAACGTTCAAAATAGTCACCTTCAACACCAACACAAAGACCACAACTAAAAATTCGGTGTAGATTAATGTACGCTGTAATGTTAGAGCGGCCGCGGCCTTGGCCGCGGGATTTAAAAAAAAACACCTTAAAATTAACTGTTCATTAACTCTGGCTAACACTGCCCGATTAGTTTTAATTTGATTAAAGGCACTAATTATTTTTTCTATTAACACGTCCCGGCTTTTAACGCACACCTGTGACGCGCACGCATCTAGCAAATGACTGGCGGCTCGTAAAAAGAAATGGGTCAAGGTCAAAGGCGCTAGCGCCGGCACCGTCCCGCGCCCCGCCTCCTACCCATGCATGCTACTGCATGAATTGATGATACGAGTTTGTTTACCAAATTTTTGCGATGCGTGTAAACTGCAAAGTAGAGTTAAAAACTGTTAAACGCAAAACTAAATTCATATTTATTTTTGTATGAAAGTAAAATTTAACGAATTATAAAAAGTCGTAGAACAAACGTTGTTACTTATGATGTCAGCAATCTACCCCTGCGAGGATGCTAGTTAATTACAAATAACCCTGTATATATATAATGTATACAGCCTTTCTCATACTCTCTAGAAAAATGAATAGTAACAGACCAGAGACTTGGGATGGCGCTCGCTTCGCTCCCTTAAACAGACCACTGTCCGGTAGCGTTGTAAGTACCTTAGGCAGTTGGGACCCGGAAAGAGGGTGCAGAATTAGGGAAACTCGCTCCGGGTCCTTTCGATCTTATTCGATACAGGTCCTGTTGATGCGGGAAGAGAATCTATGGTGATTGGTGTTTTGTCTGTGTTTGATTTATTGAGCGAAGCGATCGGAGCTCCTTATCAGGTGACTCAAATGCAACTCGATGTGAAATTGTTTCTCGACAACTACCCAACCGATTTTTATTTCTTTTTACTCAAATATCAAGCATTCTCAGGAGCAGGTTTTGTTCGAGACCGAATTTTGATTTGGGACCCACAAAAAAGTTATTGACCAAAAATATGACAATAGTCAATTCGCTCAATTGTATGCTGCAGCGCAGTACCACGGCAGCGAGTTAGTTATTGTACCTATCTTTGTAAAAATTGTTTAATAATAAATTATGTATTGTAAATATATCTAGTAGGTATTCATAGACTACCTAATATACTAATAGCATATACCTATTTATTACTACGTACTTGATAGACTCATTAGTAGTGTTCTCCTGTACAATAACTAATTATGTACTTGTAGGAAGACGAACCCACTGACATTCGATATTCACTAAATGATTATTGGGTGCGGCGTGGGACGCCATACGCACAACTATCCTTTATAATAATATAAATAAACGTGTATATAGCGAGAAAACTACTGAACCGATTTGCTTCAGGTTTGTTCTAAATTAACTGTGACACCCGTGGCATGTTCTGAAAAATATAAAACTTACAAAAATGAATGAAAAAAAAAATTTAAAAAATGATACGGGATTTTTCACTAGTCTATATATATAATACGCCAGTGAAGCCGCTTCTCCTCCTAAACTAAGAGTCGCACAGTCAAGTGTGGCACACCGCTGGAAAGGTCGTGGTCTCAAGTGGTGCGATAAGATTAGAAATTTGACAAAAAGTAAAAAATTTAAATAAAATTATTACTTGCGCAGTTTGCGCTAAGGGTTGCTAGTAATTTATGATACGGTAAGATCCATTGAGTAAATTAGACTTCCTACTACTATTCCTACTCAGGGTTTTTCAAAGGGAGCGTGAACAGGCACATCACAAGGTCGCCAACTTGAAGACCACTCTCAATAGTACCTACAGTAAACTTAGTAGCACAATTCAGTAGATGGTACTCGTAAATAGACACAGATCTAATGGTTATTAAGGCGAAAGTAGGTAAGTAATATCTTTATTATCTGGCGAAGGAGAAATACTACGGTGGTTTAGTGGGTTGTCCGGCACTGACTTCCGGATGATTGGCAAGTCCGGAAGTCGTACTAAAATTCGTGGCAAAGTTTCAAAATGCATAATGCATTCCATAACATGAAAGACTAAAACGAAACCTTGGTACCGTAAACACTTCTAACACCACAATTAAACTAAGTATGATAAAAATGTTTTAATAGTTTATTTTCTCATTATCAGAAAAGGAATCTTGTTAAATCTACACATTATTGTCATAAGGGCCTACACGCACCGATGCGTACATGTTGTCAAATAATTTTGCCACCGGCTAGCGCACACTTGCTTGCTACATATGCGGTTTACGGGGCCTGCCCAAACGTACTTTCAATGCCATGGCATCAAACTTAAAACATTAAAATTTATATCATATTCGAAACAGATACAAGTGAATTTAAGGTATTGGAGAATACCCGGTATGTGTAGGCCTTTATAGTCACTAGCCATGCTTTTATATTTAATAAATAAATAAATAGAACTTATCACAACGCTGTCGCAAGTATTTGTAACAGTGCCTTTTTACCAGACTGTCAAGGAAGGGCAAAAGACACAACTGTTAAATAGTTTAAACGACAATAATATCCAATATGGGTCCCGACTGTTTGCAGTCAATATATTCCACACTTTTTTGAACTTGTTTTTTTTTTTCAGTTTTATTTACGCAGTCGAGGTTACTCGTATTAAATTTTAATTTATTTTGTACTGTATGTTAGAATTATGATCATCAATTATTCAGTCTTTTCCATGTTAGTGTCCGCTATGATCTTTTCCTCAAGATCCTGAAAGTCTTGACCCCAAAACGGATGACTGCCATCACCTGTTCTTTTTACCCGCTTTTGAATAACATCTTTGGAAACGGTCTTAAGATCATACGCCCAACCAATTCTAGCCATAAAATCGATAAACATCTTTGTGGGATTTAAAGAGCATCCAAGTTCAGCTGTCTTGTAATCCCAGGGGAACGTGTGATGATAATTATGGAAACCCTCACCAAGGACAACAAGGGACACGGACTTAGTTTCAACGGGGTTAATATTTTTATCGAAGGGTCTGATTCCCCATAAATGGGCAGCAGAGTTGACGAGCCAGGTTACGTTCAGAAGCCATACGTAGCGGAATATAGCGCATACGAAATACGCGTTCCAGAGGGTTTCACCCCATAAAGTTGGTACGAAACTCGGTAAGATGAAGCATGCCAGTGGCATAAGAATTAGATAATATCTGAAAATAATAACACAATACATTAAAGAAACACGAAACAACAAAATTATAATCTTTTTATGTATCAGTATCAAATTCATTCTAACCCGTTCAGTGATTAAACAAATGAATACTTATTACTGAACAGCTGAAATCATCCTCACCTGTGCGAGTTGCCCCTACTTACGGACGAGGCTCTGGCAAATATTACCCTCGGCAACGGCCGCAGGCCTACCATAGACCAACTGCCGTTGCCGATGCATCTATGTAACAACGTGTAACCAACCAAGTGACTGATGAAATGCGGATAATCTTTGCCTGTGGTGTCTACTGAATGATAGCGCAGTTCCAGCCACATGGTTTAGTTTCCTATTTCTGGTGGCTAGCTACGAGGGTGGATTGAAAAGTAATCGGCCTAACCAATAAAATAAATACATAATAAATGAAATATATTTTTATTTTTCAACGTAATCACCATCAAGTTCAATGCGCTTTTGCCATCTTCCCTTCCAAGCATTTAGCCCGTTGAAAAAAAATTATTCTTCCTAGTCAAAATGTGCGTCTACTGCTGCTTTGACCTCGTCATTTGTCAAAAATCTTTGACCTCCAAGTGCTTTTTTTGGCTAGGGAACAGAAAAAAGTCTGACGGTGCCAGATCAGATGAATAAGGTGGATGCAGTAACAGTTCAAAGCCACAGTTGTGAATTTCTGCCATTGATTGGACAGACGTGTGAACACGAGCGTTATCTTGATGAAACAGGAATTTTCTTCTGATCATTCCTGGATGATGTTCTTTTATTTCCTCTCGTAAACGACGTAGTAAGGTGCAGTAATAATCAGAGTTTATAGTCTGACCCCTTTCAAGATAATCAACCATAATCAAACCCTTCGAGTCCCAGAATCGACTTAGCCTTTTTGGGGGGTGGTGAACCAGGTCTTTTCCACTGTTTTGATTGTTGTTTTGTTTCCGGTGTACAGTATACATTACCCATGTTTCGTCCATAGTAACAAAACGATTCAAAAAATCACATTCATCAGCTTCAACAAACAGTCGCGTGCAATAGTCAATCGCATCCATTTTTGCTCAACTGAAAACAGTCGCGGAACCAACCTCGCAGACACCTTGTGGAAACTGAACACGTAGACTATTATGTTTTGAGTACGATCATAAGAGATGCCTATAATCTCGGCTATCTCTCTAATTTTGAATCTGCGGTCACCCATAATTATACCGAGTATTTTTTTAACATTTTCGTCAGTAGTGGACGTCGAAGGCCTTCCAGAGCGGGGTTCATCTTTCACACTCTCTCTACCACGCTTGAATTCTACTATCCATTTTTTGACGGATGAATATGAAAGAACGCAATCCCCTAATGTACTGACCATATCGTCATGGATGGCTTTTGATCACAGCCCCTTCTTATGAAGGTACTTAATGACGGCACGCTGTTCGATTTGCTTCATTTGCGGAAGTGATGTCAGATTTTGCGAACCAAACATATATAAAAAGATTGCTTTGTTAAATAATTTATAAAATTAAAACTAATTATCGCACAATTTTCAAACTTCATACAATTAACAGGTCTGAACTGAACTAAATAATGTGGGTAGATTTGATTTTTAGAACTAAATGGATCAGTGTTAGGCCGACTACTTTTCAATCCACCCTTGTATATTCTATATCTTTTCAGTCTACCTAAGTGTTAACCATGCCTAATCTACCTAGGGCATATTCACTGGTTAGGAGATCACAACTCCTCTACGTTAATCATACGCGCAAGCAAACTATGCAATGTACCACCCTGCGCCGGCTTCTGCTAGAATGTAATACACCCAAACTGACACAGCCTACGCTGATGTCGATTGGAGGCATTACCTACTCATCATGCCTACGTACCACATTTCTACTAAATCTGTTAAGTGATTGGAGTATAATGAAGGAATAAACAAAGAACTTGTACACTTACTTCTTTTGGAATCGAAGTACTGGATCTTGTTTCAGGTCACTCAGGTCAACAGTGTGTCCCTTAGCCTTAATCTCAGGATGTTTCCTTACAAGGAGCCAACCAACGTGGGAGAAGAAGAAGCCTCGCGTAGCATTGTGGGGGTCAGCGTCTGTCTCGGAGTACTTGTGATGCATGCGGTGATCTCTGGCCCAGTCGACCACAGCGTCCTGAAATAACGACAATGATCTTGAAGAATCGTTTACACAACATGAACAAATTTTATGCTCCCACCAAGATCTTAAGAGTTTTAGTGAACCTTACTGCAGTAGCACAGACAATATAAGTATACCTACCTACTTTAGTATTCTGTGGCAATAGGGTCGCTCACTATTAAATGAAACTACATAGCAAAGCTACTGGCGGTATATGAGTGTATAATATGCCTCTGCGGGGCCCTTAGGGGAAGCGAGCGTGGTTATAATATATTTATATATATATGTAATTATTATGACAGATACTGGTAACAGTCATTTTATTTACATTTTGGCATTATATTTTGATAAACAAGAAGCAATATAACATCTGAGGTATCAAAGGCTCATGATGGTAATATTTTGGTAAAAGAAGTTTTGGTTTAGTAATTTCAAAGATTATATTTTACATCACAGACTTTTATCATAGTAGAATTTCTAATACGACATTTGTATAATATTACTATGTATGTAATTAGTTACATTTCAATCATTGTCTATCACTTTAGTCATTAGGTCAGAGGTTAATTTCCGTGTTTATTCATACTAACAATTACTATACCTACTGTAATGTAACGCTTATCAATATAACGTTTCCCACTATGTGGTCAGTTTCACGTGTTTATAGATATGAATTTTCATGATTTATACATCCACATGTACATTATGACTTTCAATATTTACAAACATTTGTGAAAAAAGCATCATTAACATCGTGTATCAATTGAAATAAAACTGAATACATCATAACAAAATCATTACATAGTATTAAACAAAGTCGATTCCTTTCCCTATGTGGGTATGCTTAGGTCTTTGAAACTACGCAACGGATTTTGTTGCGGTTTTCACCAATGTATAGAGTGGTTCTCGGGGAAGGTTGTGATGTATATATTTTGTCAAGCGGGTGAAGCCGTGGGCTTCCGTTAGTAAATAATTAAACAGAACCAGCATTCTGGGACCCTTCCTAGTCAGTAATGAAACGAAGCATTTTTTTTACACGTTTTTTGGTAAAGTAAGTAGGTAAGTACTGTCAGTGAAGGTGCTTGCACATTCGCATACGACCTCATTGAGTTTATTGTAGACTTGTATTGGCTGGATACGAATCTAAAAATTTTAAATAATATGAAACATTTAAACGGAATAGAACAGATGGAAGAAACAGAAGAGGAGTCGGGCCAGGGCCGCGGTGGCGGATACCTGAGCTCCAGTAGCTCTAGCACGAAAAATTATCGCATTCGTAGCGTCTAGGTATTGAGTCCACGATACGATAACGGAGTATTACGACAGGTAGCAGCACGAAGCATTATCGTAAGACTATCGAGAGCTCGATACGATTACGATAGTGACGTCATCATAACGTGAATAGGGACGAGCCCTAGAGAACAAAATACACATCGTAATCAATGAACAATACGTTCGAAAACTTCATTTAATAGTGAACTATTTATTATTTTTTGCTAAACTGCCTGTTTAGTAACAATTAAAACAAAAATAAATTACAACACAAATAAAATGCTAGAAATAAGGTATGGAAGATTGTAAAATGTACTATATTAGGAAAAATATTCATATTATTTTAATCATTATTCATACAATTTTATTAGGTTTTTGAACAACGCGACTTTACTTGACAGAACGTCTTTGATTGTCAAGGTCAAGTGTCAAGTGTGTTATTGTTAAAAACGAAATAGCATTTTGTGAAAGTGTTTAAAAGGAGTTTATTGAGAAAACAATCATGAGAACCAGTCATTTACAATAAGTAATGATGGTGGAGTTCATGAAAGTGTGTCAATAAAAAGTTACTTGCTTTACTTATGGAAATTCCAGAAATGGTGATTTGTCGAAGCTCTCTGGCGGCCCTCGAGGCCTGGACTTTATGAAAGAGGCTATAGAAGTTATTTCTAGGTATACAATAAAAGATTAGGTATAGTTTTTATATTACTTTTTACATGTACATAGTTATTTAATAAATGATTTGATTATACATGCAGTCTGTTAATTGTGTTCACCAACATAGGGGAACTCAGCTCAGAGCGGCCATAGAAGGCAAAGCGGCCACCATTTTTTTTTCGGTTATTTGAAATGAAAGCGCGACTTTGACATTCTGCACGCATAACAAACCTCCCGCCCCGCGCTGGTCAGTCAATTCGGTAGTGGAGGGAGCAAACGCGTGGCTCCAGTGACGAAGGATACGTTTTCGCGCGTTTTGTTAAAATATCACAAGGTGAGTTTTACCTGTTTTGATCAAACCTCTTTAATTTTAAATGCTCGGATTAGCCGTGTACTGTTACTTATTTATTTGACTTTGTTTATTTCGTATTGGCTTTAAAATTGAATAAATAATGTGTGAGTAGTTAATTTTTATAACAAAATGGACGATAAAGGCAAAGCGGCCCGGGCAAAGCGGCCAGCTGACCGCTTTGCCCTTATTAAAGTATTACGGTTTGATAGATAAATGCTATATAATTTTGTTTAGATGGTCAACAATTACAAAAGAATATCAACCCAGGCGTCTTGGGATGAAGCTACGATGGCCCGAGCAATTAAATAAATAAAAAATAAATGTATCGCAGCAAAATACTGTATCCCTCGTACAGCTCTCAGACGACACTTGCAAACAGGATCTGCCATAAAAAAATTTGGCAGATTTACTACAGTGTTTACTCCAAAGCAAGAAAAAGAACTCCAGTACATTAGTTAGTACAAAGTTCCTATTAGTTTTATAGAAGTTTTCAATCTAAATATAACACTAGAGTTAGATTAAACTATTTTTAAGAATGATTTTATGCATAAAACATGTGATTATTATATTGTAAACATGTTTGATAATAATAAATAATGTTTTGATTTTTTTATTGGAGTTTTTATTTGGTCTAAAACGAATATATTACACCAAAAAAGTAGTATTATTTTGGTGGCCACTCTGCCCTTACCACCATGGCCACTTTGGGCGACCAATCGGGCAAAGCGGTTTCTTGACAAGTTTTTGTTTTCTACAAACCTTAGCTTATATTGAAATTTACGTGAAATTTCAATCGCAAATTACAAAAATTAAATAAATTCTCCACCTATTAGTATAAAATATTTTTTGCAAATGTATCGATTAATAGGTTTTTCTTTAACTTAAAGTTAAGGTGGCCGCTTTGAGCTGACCTCCCCTACGTCTAATCGCCCTTCCCCTACGTACGTCATCTCCTATATTATTTTCCTGGAAAATATGTTCAGAAGAGAATGATGAGCGCTGCTGTGGCATGTTAGCACCTTGGGGATCTGGCTCAGGAACATTAAAATCGCTGGCCAAATTATGCAGCACACAGCAAGCTGTTATTATTTTTGCACATTTCTCAGGTGCATAATGTAGTGTGAGATCTTGGCATAAACAACGCCATCGATTTTTCAATCGTCCAAAAGTATTTTCTATTGTCACCCTGGCATTTCCATGGACACTTGTGTATGTCTGCGCTTAAGCATCATCCAGAATTTGTGTCATTAACCAGGGACCTTGTGGATAGCCAGAATCACCTGCAAATAGTTAAATATGTACATCTATTAATATTGATCATGAAGCTAGGTCGATTAGCTTTACCAATAAATAAGTAAGTATTAGGTATTTATTTGATATTAACCTAATAACCAAACGTGCCAAAATCAATCGCCGTTCGTGTTTCTTGCTAACACTCGGGAACGGCTATACCGATTTGGCTGATTTTGGTCTAGAAACATTCGTGGAGGTTCAGGGAAGGTTTAAAAGTAAATTTGAGGCGGTACATAATATAAATGTTGATAATAAATAATACAATAGTTACATTTTAAAATAATTTTAAACAATAAATCTTCATAGGTAGGTACTAATTTACTTTTTACTATATTCCTACGTCGATATGCGACGTATATTCGACGTCTAGCGATTGTGGGCCACTCTCACAGCATACGCTCCGCTTAAAGAACCCAGGGTTATATATGGGAGGAAACACGTGCACAGGCAGGGCGTTCCAGTCCACTATCGTTCGGCAGAGAAACGAACGTTTAAAATGTTCGGTTCTCGCGAACATGCTATCCACTGTGTGGGAGTGGCATCTCTGCCCGGCACGTGTTGTTAGGGATCGGAAGGAAGAGGGTGGGATCAGATTGAAGAGCTCTTCAGAACACTCGCCGTGGTAAATACAATAGAATGGGTGCAAAGAAGCTATTGTTCAGCGCTGAGCTAGCGGCTCAATGCTTCCCGTTACCTCCGGACAATCTATTATATAATACGGATAGCTCGTCGCTGCATAGCGTCGAGAGCGTCCAGCAAATACTTCGCGGAGCCGTCCCAGAGGTGAGAGCAATATTCGACGCAGGGTCTAATCTGCATCTTATACGGCAGACACCTCTGGTGCGTTGTAAAGAATCGCTTTATCTTATTCGGTATTCCTAGTTTCCGCGAAGCTAGCCGTATACATCTTTCGATGTAGTTTTCATTATTGAGCTTTCGACGAACGTCTATGCCAAGGATGTCAAGGTTGTCCTTAATTGGTAATAATGCATTCTGAAGAGAGCGTAGGGGAAGGAAAGGGGATTTCTTCTCTATATTGCAGCCTCGGTCACTTCCTTAACGCATTTGCTTACTGTGGTTTGGCCTAAATATTTGGCCATTCCCACTATTCGCTGGTATGACCCAGTGACATAAAACGATAATGCACAAAGAACCTGTAACATTTAAATCATTAAATAGGTTACAATTTGTCATAGAAAACGTTACTAACTACAGTAGATGGAGATGGAGAGACTCCTTTTAGATTAAATATTAAAGCTATTCACATGTAGGTACCATTTCGAAAGTTTTCTCACCGGCTAAACTTACGTGAATAAAGATTCGTATAGCTCGATAGCCAGCCTTCGAAATTTACATTACCGTACGTCAAAATTAAATTCGTGCTCCCAAGTTTCTTTATAAAGTGTCACGTAAAGAACGTGTGACGATACGATTGCGATACGAAAGTAATTTAAAATCGCTCATGCTGCTAAAATTAGTTACTTTCACGCACGATAGGGGCGCTGTACAAATGTCATACAATTGTTTGTCGATGACGATACGAATACTTATTCGCAATTTGTTCGTGCTCGAGCCTCTGAAGAAGAATTAAAAAGGTGTAATATAAAATGTATTAAGTAGTTGTTAAATATAAATCAGCATTCGGGGAAACCAAACGACTTTAATTCAAAGTAGATACCATCCCTAGTACAAATATCTGAGCTCAACGTTACATCAACGTTACTTGGTGGAGGCGCCGTGATCTACGACTTGGGATCTACGGAAATATTAGAGATTGGAGTCCGCTTATTCTACGCGGAAGTTCAAAGTTAAGTGGTATACTAAATTATTATAATAATCAAAATGTGTGCATTCTCAGAGATGTATGAGTCGTTTGAAGTCTTTATCGATCAATTTAAAGTTATTTATGTATTGAACATGAACGAGGGATGGGGACTGGGCGTACACAATTTTTTTTATATAAATCGTGTATGGTTTATATAGATAACATATCGTCACTTGTATGGCAAACTTGCGAATGTACAAATTTCAAATTTTACAGGAGAGCAATAAAATTATATAAGTATAACGTATATATATATATATATATAAAGTATATAAGTATAACAATAAAGTAAAATATTAAGAAGAATATAACCTGATTTATCAGTAAAGACCTGTAATAATAATTTTTTTTTTTTTTTAAATCATAAATATATTACATTCGCAAGTTTGTTTTTCTACGAAGAATTTATGGAAGTGTATTTTTCGCCAATGGTTAGGTAACGTATGTGTCAGATTCGCAAGTTTGTAGAACTAATGGCGTATTTTGAAATAATATTGAAATTTAAACTTGCGAATAACACGCCATTGTTCGTATTTTGTAGTGGCTAGTCGATAAGGTGTATTATTCAATTAATGATTTCCTAAATGGTTAAATGTTAGTAATCTGTATCTTGCTGAGTCGAATTTGTTTAAATATAAAATAAAATTATAAACTAGTGAATATTTAACTATTAATTAGGATTACTGACATTATATAAAAATTTGCATGCTATCAGAATATGGCTAAGTGGGTTTGCTCTGTTAACATAACTAAGTACTTACCTAAAGCTTATGTAATACCATTATTATGTACCACCCCATTTATTGCAAATAAATATTATGAATTATGAATTATATTTTTTGACATAAACCCTATGGTGGAAAATGAAAAAAGTTCTCCTTAAAAGTCCATCAAGATCGAAGAGCGACTTAAAGGCTAAACTCTTGGCTGTGTGGGAGTCAATTACGCCTGAGGAGTGCGCAGCGTTGGTTGCAACTATGCCTCTGCGCATTAAAGGTGTCATTGAGAGCAAAGGCGACACAACTAAGTGGTAGACGAACTATTTTGCGTGAGTGACAAGGGTAGACGAATACTTTTGCGTCATGTTTTAAGAATATTTTTTAAATGTTTTTATGTTATGTAAAGTCATGAAATAAATTTAGTTATGGTAAAATAAACTTTAAAATGCAAAATCTTATAAAGAAAATTTCATACTAGACGAACTATTTTCCATTGGGGCTCGTATATAGGTTTTTGTATTTAGCAATGAGTTTTCTTAAACTAGTCTTAAAATATTAAGATAGAAATGTTATTATTTATTTAACCAAAACATTCATATTGCACTACATTAATATTTAATGTCAAAAAATATACAAAAAACGAACAATGGCGTGTTATAAGCAAGTTTAAATTTCAATATTATTTCAAAATACGCGATTAGCTCTACAAACTTGCGAATCTGACACATACGTTACCTAACCATTAGAGAACGGTTTT
>OY748293.1:15598656-15694977 GCA_963556515.1 Nudaria mundana
AAAACACAGACGTGTGCATTTACAGCGAAGAAATCCCCTTTCCTTCCCTCTCTTCAGAATGCATTATTACCAATGAAGGACAACCTTGACATCCTTGGCGTAGAAGTTCGTCAAGAGCTCAATAATAAAAACTACATCGAAAGATGTATGGGGCTAGCTTCGCGGAAACTAGGAATACTGAATAAGGTAAAGAGATTCTTTACACCGGACCAGAGGTGTCTGCTGTACAAGACGCAGATTAGACCCTGCGTCGAATACTGCTCTCACCTCTGGGATGGCTCCGCGAAGTATCTGCTGGATGCTCTCGACGCTATGCAGCGACGGCCGTATTATAGATTGTCCGGAGGTAACGGGAAGCCTTGAGCCGCTAGCTCAGCGCCGAACAATAGCTTCCTTGGCCGCATTCTACCGTATTTACCACGGCGAGTGTTCTGAAGAGCTCTTCAATCTGATCCCACCCTCTTCCTTCCGATCCCGAACAACGCGTGCCGGGCAGAGATGCCACTCCCACACAGTGGATAGCATGTTCGCGAGAACCGAGCGTTTTAAACGTTCGTTTTTCTGCCGAACGATAGTGGCCTGGAACGCCCTGCCTGTGCACGTGTTTCCTCCCACATATAATCCTGGGTTCTTTAAGCGTAGCGTGAAGAGGCACATCAGTAGGTCGTCAAGTTGAGGGCCACTCTTTATAGTATTGTGTGCTGTGAGAGTGGCCCACAATTGCTAGACGTCGTCACGACTTACCACCAGGAGGGCGGCGTCAATTTGCCAAACCAGATAAAAAAAAAAAAATAAGCATTCAAAAAAGTATGCGTGTCAAAAACAAAGACAAAAAAGAAAATAAAAATTTTCAAATTGCTGTCCTGACAAAAAGTTTTTGATTTGTGGCCCTTTACTTTATAGGCAGTGATTTGTTCACAATTGGTACGGGAAGACAATCGATGTTAGTACTTATTACAACGTGTAACAAATAGTAGGTACTACCTACCAGTATGTATTACAAACCATTAGGTTATTATACCATAGTTTGTAATTGTATAAAACTATGGTATTGCCTTAATTGTTTTACAGACAGACAGACACATATCACGCCTATATCCCAAAGGGGTTGGCAGAGGTGCATTACACACCCAAAATTTGCCAGTATTTTTGGTCCCACGTAATAGCGGGCAAGCCTATTGCCGTCACCGGGCACACATATAATAGGTTATGTCCAAAATGGCCAAATTAATTTAATAAAAATAGCAGCTTTGCTATGAAATGTTGATGAAAGGCAACAAAATCTTACGTGCCAGCCGCTGTGGCACAACTAATTAAAGTCCTGGGCGTCTATTTTTCATTAAAGTCCGAGGACTTTAATGAAAAATATATTTACATAGGTGGGTTGGTTACACTAGGTAAACGTAACTAAACTTAAAAACGACTATACCGAATTTAAGCACAACACCATTAAAATCACTCTAATAGTCCACCTTCGATGGAACTTCGGACCAATTTCCGAAGTTTGGTCCTCTAGGTGACACAGGCATCGGTCGCGCTTTCGCGACTGATGCCCAACCTAAAGGGACCCAACGCTTCCTGCAGGCGACTGTACCTGGGGATCGTGCGGAGTATGGCCCTATACGGGGCTCCCGTATGGGCGGCCAAGTTGATGGCCAACAACTCAACGCTCCTTAATAGACCATTGAGGACCTTGGCCGTCAAAACAATAAGGGGCTACCGCACGATCTACGGAGAGGCTACATCCTAGCCGGGACCCCTCCATGGGACCTGGAAGCGAGAGCCCTTGCGTCATTGTTCCAATGGCGCAAAGAGGCCCTGGAGCGGGACCACAGGCTTGCGTCTCGAGAAATCGATGACCAGCGTTCCCAACGCCGCCAGAATCTCATGGAGTCATGAAGGGTGCGACTTGAGCAACCCAAGTGGGGTACCACCATCACCGCGGCGGTGAGACCGATCATGGACGATGGGCTGCAGAGGCAGCATGGTGACCTCACGTATCGTTCGGCGCAGATCGTTACCGGGCATGGATGCTTCGGTTGCTATCTGTTTCACATCCGTCATGAGGTCACACCCCGGTCACACTGCGAGGTCCGACGACGACACCGCACCCCACACGTTGGTGGAGTGCTCAGCGTGGGCGAGTCAGCGCCGGGACCTCGTAGTGGGTCTGGGCGTGGATACGTGGGAGTAGGTGGAACGCGGCCGTGTCCTTCTGCAAGTAAGTCGTGCTCTCGAAGGTGGCGGCCAAGAGGGAGAGGGAGCATACCCTCCCCGCTGAGTTACGTAGTCAGCGGCGATGACGCCGCAGACACTACTACGCCCAAGGACTATCGACCTCCATGATCGGGGCCTGAGGACGGCGGGATCGCCACCCGTCGTCCTTACTGAAGCAGGCTAGAAGGGTTGCGTGCTGCGGGACCTTTGCCCCATAGCACGCAACCAGATTCACTCACTGACGCGGGATAAAACCCTACCCCAACGACGTGGGATTCTCATTCCGACCAAACCCCCGCAGAGACCACAGAGGTGGTCAAAGTCCGCCGGACGCCACTGGAAATACGTTCTGCTTGTAACCAGAGACGCCCGGCAACATACGTTAGAGCGGCCCTAAAAAAAGAGGAACTAAAAAAAAAAAAAAGTAGACCACCTTCAACGACGCGGGATTCTCATCCCGACCGAAACCCCGAAGAGGCCACGCAGGTGGTCAAAGTCCGCCGGGCGCTACTGGAAATAACTTCTGCGTTTATACCAGAGACGCCCGGCAACGGACGTAAGAGCGGCCGCGGCAATGGGCCGCGGAATTAAAAAAAGAAAAATTGGTCTCGTTTTCCGCTCTGAAAAGTAGGAAACGTTAATAGTTTTCTCACTAAAAACTTTTCGGAGATCCGACTTTAAATTTTTTTACTCTTACCTACTTTTTTCCGTCGAAGTCAAAGGTTACACTGTTTCTTTTATAATAAGAGTAAAATCTAGAAAAATATTAAAATTAATAAAAAAAAATTGAACTGCCATAAACGAGTAAAGGTTGACTGAGGAGTTTTATGGTAACTCTACCTGTAATTCTAAAAATCGGTTTCTGAGGGAAATGGGACCGAGAAAATAAAACCACGCACTCTACGCCACGGGTAAAAAGCAAACAACCTTACCTACCAAAATGTATGATCTTTATATGTGCTACTTAGTTTGAATATTAGGTACAACAATCATACATAAATTAAAATAATCGCATGAAATTTAAATTCAGACTTTGATTAGGCCTATGTCACTCGCCTAACAATCGCATAAAATACGTGACGTCCGCGACCACTTGAAGTTGTAAGTCAGTAAGGGTTGTCTCTTGTTTGTGATACGGCATTGACCAAGGAGTTGATATTGAGGTTTTAACGTCATAATTATTGGTCAAATTATGCTGGTACTTTCCTGATAACCCTAACGTTCGAATTATGTTCTCTGTAAACAAAATAATATAAATAAATATTTGTATGATCCAACATGTTTGTTTCGAAGTTTGGGTGTTTTCTATGAATATTACGTATGTATTTAGAAATATATCGATGGGACCTATGTATAAGGTCCAAAGTGCAAAAAGGCAACTTTACAGGAGAGCCTTCCAAAGTTTAATTTGCTGTAATTTCTAATTGATAAAATCGAAGTTTACGAAACTTTGCTTTTTGTTAAGACAACTATCCTCCATATTTATAACTAGCTGGCTCCGACCGCGTGATTTAGTTTACTCGTTCCCGGTTCCCGTGGGAACACATTACTGGGATAAAAAGTAGCCTATGTTACTCAGGGTGAATGAATCTTTCCTATGGTGAAAGAATTTTTGAAATCGGCACAGTAGTTTTTGAGTTTATTCATTACAAACATACAAATCTTTCCTTTTGATTTATACATTTATCCGGTGTTTTTAAAACTAACGTAAAAGGGTCAATGTACTGTACATTGACCCTTTTACGTTAGTTTTTGTTAAAACTGTTCAGTATGTATCTAAATACCAAATTATCTCTTATTATAATTAATGAATTATCTACTACTTAATTACAAGTACATTAAGAATTACAATATACATAATTAGTCACTAAAACATTTACATTACAAAATATCGTTTAAAAAATCCTCCGCGTCATTGCCGACTGAGAATGTTCCCAGAATGCTGGCTGTGTTGCCACGTTGGATGGCGATACTTATTCTTTGGGCCAGAAAATAGCCAGCCTTCTGGCCCTGGGAAGCATCGATTAAGCGTTTAGCAATGTCTCTATAAAGGCAGCGAGCACTCGGACCCCATGACCCCAGTGTCTCAAAGTCTCAACCCCAAACGGATCAAATATGTAATCACCTGCTAGGTTAGCATATTTATGCCGTTTGAGGCCTTCAGCCGATGCAGCAGCAGCGCCGGTACATCCGGATGTGCTTGGAAGGTGTGAAGGTGCTAAGGTGTCAACGCATGTAGCGTCGCACACCAAATCCCATCTTCCACGGTAGCAACGACATACCGTCCGGTCTCTTTCCATCGCTTCGTGCTAAACCATTTGGTTCACGTACAACCGGAAGACCTGCGGTGGAAAGAGCCCTACGAATTATGTCGTTTAGAATAGCGTGCCGAGGTATACGACCTGCGCTTCTGCTACAAGAAAGGCCATGGTATCCCAGATTATCGACGGCTACGCCACAGGTGCAATGTGTACCCAGCCGAAGGCAATGCGGAAAGTTGTGTCGTCCAACATTGTACCAATGTTAGGCGATGGGAGCGCCTAGATCCATAACCCTGACTCCCATTCTCCAACAGTTAATTGATTTTATGAGCAAAAAAAATTAAATAGGATTTACTTTAAGCAATTTAGTACACGTATAATGGCCAATTTCTTTAGTTATCGCATCACAGCTGAACGATTTTTTTTATTGTGCCCCTTCGAACATTGCCGGGAGCCCCAGGTTGCCACTCGGAAGAATCTTAAAGACCTATAGCTAAAAAAATGTTTTATTTTTCTGTGTATTCCATTTATATTAAAATTATGAAATAAAACTAAATAAAATATCTATATATAGAAATGGTGAATGTAATTTTTGTCCCCCCTTAGCTCTCGAGAACTGCTTATGCTCCAATGATGGTTGACCCCACTATGGATAGCCCTCGATCTGGAGGCAAGCCAAAAAATAGAAAATTTGACCTAGCCCTAAGGGGTCAAAAGTTATAGGCCAAAACCTATGGCGTGGTGCGGCGCGAAGCACCGCGCAAGACACCGTACTAGTTTATAATATTCTAGCAATATTTCCCGTTGCTCTGGCTCTAGCTCTTTGTTCGTTTGGTCTAAACCCACAAAATAAATGAGAGAAATTTTTCCCAGAATATATTATTATAAATATTGTAAATAATTAAGTAGGCACATAACTTTCATGTTTGTGTAAATAACTAAATAATTTGAAAAATACTCTTACCGGTCGCCAAAATGAGCGATAATTAAAAATTTTCTAAATCACATACACCAGGTACGATAGGACTAACTGAAAATGTGACCGGTATCAGAAGCACTACAGAAGACTAGCCGCTAAATTTCCAGGCGAACCATTATATAGAGATGTAATTTTGCTCTGATAATACCGGCAAGTTTGCGAGACGGAGTACCTATCGCCTGCTCAGTTCTGCTACTGCGTCACGGTCATAAGGGTCAAAATGTGTTAACCTATCACGTTTGACCAACTCCTAAACATTCGACTAGACCACCTACATTAATCGCTACACCACTTCGATCACTTCATCTCTTGTCACACTTGAAACAGTTTAATATAATCGTGTGAATATTAGCAAAATATATTAATAATATAGGTTAATAATAAACACAAAAGTATTCATTCTGCATTGACATAAAAAGTAGCCTATTAAAGTCTGACCTAAACTACAAGGGCAGTTTCGCATAATGTCACAATCGCCAAAAGCCACTTTCGAACAATTTTATTTAGCATAATGTTATTATCTCATAACGTCACTTTCGCACCATGTAATTTTCGAAAAACGTCACTTTCGCATAATGTCAAGCCATTTTTGTCTTCGGTGAGGCCTTATTGCATACACTCACATATTATATCCGTACTGTACCAGATCCGTACCTAGAAAATCTCATTAGGTAAGTATAGTCAATCCGGCTGAAAAGAAGATCGTTAAGTATGTATTTTTTTTTAATAAAAAAAATATAAAAAGTATATTAAAAGAGACAGGGACATACAGATAGAGTTGCGCACATTTACTTCCACGTGTGTTCATTTTGTTTGAGGCTCGCTACACATGGTAATTCGTTACGTGACGATTTACTTCTAAATTGCACTACACGTAAGCCGCGTAAAGGAACTTCGTTCTGAAACGTAATTCTTAAAAACATTTAAGCGGCGTTCAGAGGATACACAAAGAGAAAGTAAAAGTATGGATAGGAAGAACGTCGGGGAAAGCCAGTAAACGCCACATCTGCATGTAATTTGGTCTGTCATTAGCCAGGACAGATGTTACATACCTACCAGCAGTTGTTAAAAATCTGTGCAGTACGAACAATAATTGTGTAATTATTATTTTCTTCTCATTCTTTTATTTCTCTTTCAACAATATTTTAAATTATTAATTTTCAACAACCATTCAAATTTCTTTCTTTATTTGGAATTTCGAGTCCTGAATTCATTATAATAGTTAGTTATGCTTTCAAACCTATCAGCGTCTCCGCCCGATGTAAAGGCTCTTACTAAGCCGGACCCGACAGATTTCCGGATATCGGGTGTATAGGTCTTTATAATCTATGGTCGGCTGACTAAATCACCCGACGCCCACTGGACTGTGTGGCGCCACTGTGTCATTCGACGTCCGCCATCTTCGGGACGTTCAAACTATTTTTCTTTCTATTCTCCACAAAATAATCAATATTAAATAATTTAACAATCCAAAAACTGTTCAAAGTGAAGTGTGTGTGTCATAACAGCATCTGACCACCGGCGCTGGTTTTCACCAGGATTCAAGAGACAAATCTATCTGACCTAATTTACAATTTTCAATAAATTCAATTAACTGGGCTATCCACATACATTTTGGTCAAATCGAGCCAGGATCGATCAGTTACGATATCAACACAACTGAATATCTATGTATTTACATGTATTTATCGATATAAATTCATTATTTCATCAACTTTCATTATAAAACTATTAAGTAGGTACCTACACGGGTGCGACATATTTGCATATTTCTATGTCAATTCCTATTGTAGGAGTCTAAAACCTGTGTGAAACATAGAAATATACACATCGTATCTCAAATCAGTGTATATTTTAATGCAAAACACAGTACTTTAAGTTTTCATTTTACAAAAATATCTGCGATCAAGATCGTGACCGCCATCGTTGTTCATACTTTGCAGTTTCGTAATATTATTTAAAATGACTAAAGGCGACGACGCAACTGCAGGTACGAGCGAGTTAGCTGCCGCTATTGATGTTAAGTTTCACAGTTTAGCGGGTTCGCATATTACAACAAAAGAAATGTGTTTCATGAGATTGCAAAAACTATTTGATATTTCTAAAAAAGTAGGTACAAGGGCCAAATCGGCTGGTAAATTTTGTTCTCGCTATCCCGACGTGCCGCAGTGGCGCGATAAGTTTGAAAATAGTATCAGTGCTATAACAGCTATAAAAAAAGTCTGTATGCGAGTTATGTACCGTCCTACAATGATCTAAGTGGCTTTGATACTATGTACTATCACATTCGTAGCGTCTATGAAGGTAATTTTGGTTCCAGTGAATCAAATAGTGATCAGTTGAATAAAACTTGTAAAAGTGAAAGTCAGTGCACGAAACCTAGGCTACCTAAGTTGGAACTATTTCCTTTAGATAGTAAACTTGAAAACTGGCCTACTTTTCGAGACACATTTCTCAGCTTAATTCATAGTAATAGTGGAATAGCAAATATTGAGAAGTTCTACTATTTACTTTCAGCGGTGAGCGGTCCCGCATTAACTATCGTGAAGTCTATGCCAGTTACGTCTGACAATTATCCTATTGTTTGGTCTACTTTAGTGAAGCGATATGACAATAAACGCGCATTAGCTACTAATTATTTAGATAAAATATTTAATTTTAAACCGTTAGTAACCGAATCTGTCACGGGACTTAACGAACTCTTACAGACATATCAAGAAAACCTTAGGGCCTTACAGCTACTCAAGGTCAACGACCTATCGGGATTTATATTATTTTATGTCGCTTTGCGTAACTTAGACTACGTAACTAGGCGCGAGTTAGAAAAAGAGATAGAACAATCTGAGATACCTACTTATGAGGAATTAATACTATTCGTGGAGAAATACGTACGTGTTCTCGAGATGGCTGGACACATTCCTGGTTCTTCGAGTGGTAGCCAACCGTCTACCACAAAACCTAGGAAAACACAGCGGACGACCTTGTCTTGTTATAATCTATGGTCGGCTGACTAAATCATCCGGCGCCCACTGGACTGTGTGGCGCCACTGTGTCATTCAACGTCCGCCATCTTCGGGACGTTCAAACTATTTTTCTCCACAAAATAATCAATATTAAATAATTTAACAATCCAAAAACTGTTCAAAGTGAAGTGTGTGCGTCATAACAGCATCTGACCACCGGCGCCGGTTTTCACCAGGATTCAAGAGACAAATCTTCCAGACACGGTGAGTCAACCTTGCGGACCATTTTTACATATTAAAATTAATAATTAACTGGGCTATCGACATACATCGGGTTCCGGACATAGTGTTGACATGTAGCTACTAGTATATACATTATTCACGAGTGACTGAGGCTTTTTATGCTGGTAGGTAATCAGCTAATAAAATATAAAACTGTAACCTTTTGTTTTTTTTCAACAGTTGTACGCAGGAAGATTAAAAGTGAAATATATTGTAGAGGCGCACACTAATTCATTATCTTCGAGCATAACACTATTTTTCTTTTTACGAATATGTGTGCAATACAATCGACTGCCTCTGTAGGCAGTAGTAGTAGGCAACGGGGACAGGAAGGAGGTAGAGCTGTGGCTAACACACCTTTTTTATTACCGTGTCTATGTCCTCGTCCGCCCTAACATCCTTTGCCGGGTGTCCCGGGTACACACTTGTAGGGATGTTACAGACCCGCACAGCACAGCCCGCAACTCTTCTGGCCTGTTTCTGTAAGGACGGTGGGTTACCAACCCACCTTACCCGGCTGCCTCGCCCACGCTGAGCACTCCACTAACGTGTGGTGTTAGTGCAGTGTCTTAGATCGGGGCGGGGCCTTCCCCGGGCAGTCTCAGCCGACGACATATTGCATGAACAACGGACTTCGATGCCTTTTGATTTGGGGCTCGCGTCGCGCCGCCTAGTTGCAGCGCGACGTCGACGCCCCAAGGAAATGTTGCTGCTGGGACTGACGATGGGTCAGCTCCCAGTAGTGTGAAGAGTAAGGGCCGTTCTTCTTCGCAGAAGAGGACCCTCGAGAAGGAGGGACCGCCGCGTGACCGGAGCACTAGTTGCTCTGGGTAGGGGTCCCTCCTCTCCAGCGATTCGGAGGAGGAGGTGCCGGTGAAGACGGTGCGCACGTGTCTCGGCGCCTACAGAATGCGCCCGCCAACTCCACCGCCGTCCTCTGTACCGTCCCTGCGTAGTCGCAGGGATATTGGTGTTCCGCCCGCGCGGGAGATCATGAGCATTCTCTCCCGCATGAACGCGGCCATGCGGGGTAGTAAGAATATGTCGGGGAGGAAGAAGATTGTGGCTTCACTGGTGGATGAAGCCCAATCCTCCCTTGACAAGCTCCTCGCGCGGAGCGTAACTAAGGAGGAGGCGAAGCTCCGCAAGCAGGTTGCGAGCCTGGAGGTGGAGCTCACTGCCTCCCGAAATCAGATGGAAGACCTGCGTCGGGAGGTTGCTGAGTTGACCAAGGTGGTCAAGGCGCCTCCAGGTCCCATGCCGCCTCCTCCTCCTCTGACGGCTGGACCAGCGCTGAAGACGGCGCCTAGGACCGCGCCCACCACGGCGCCCGGCTCGCCGCCACAGCCTGTGCCGACTACGGTGCAGGTCCTGACGGCGATCGAGAAGCGCCTCGCGGTCCTGGAGGACCGGGTGTACCACCCTCCGCTAGCGCGTCCCGCGTTTTCATACGCGGCGGCTGTTGGCGGTGCTCCCGCTCCGGGTCCAAGCGGCACACCCGCTGTCCGCCGCCCCGCTCCGCCCCCGTCCGCTTCGGTGAGCCGGATGCCGGCCGAGACCGCGGCCCAGGCGCGGAAGGCCAAGGGGCGCGGTAAGAAGAGTGGCACCCATGCCGCCTCGTCTTCCTCTAACGTCGCTCCCGTTGCTTCCTTACATCCTTCGAGACGGGAGGGATGGGAAGTAGTGAGAGCCAAGAAGAGGAAGACGAAGGTTGCCAAGAAAGCGGCCAAAGCCACCGCGGCGAAGGCGCCGAAGAGGCCCCGCCCTCCTCGCTCCACCGCCGTCGTCCTAACGGTGACGACGGTAGGTGTGGAGAAAGGGGTGGGGTACGCCGACGTACTGAGGACCGTGAAGTCCTCAGTCAACCTTTCGGCCCTCGACATACAAGGGGGGCTCCGGTGCAAGTCGACACGCACCAGGGCTCGCCTCCTCGAGGTCTCCGGCACCTCCAGCGGCCCTAAAGCTGGCGCCCTAGCGGCTCAGCTTAGGGTCGCGCTGGACGAAGAAGCCGTCCGCGTCACCAGACCCACCAAATGCGCCGCATTGCGCATCACGGGTCTGGATGACGCGGCCACGACGGAGGAAGTTGTCTCCGCCGTCGTGGAGGCGGGCGGCTGCCCCCGTGACGAGGCGAAGGCTGGAGATAACTCCTTCGGCTCCACTGGTCACGGGATGACAGTCGTCCAGTGCTCCGTCGCGGCGGCACTGAAAGTGGCGGACGGACGAAGCCTCCTCGTAGGGGGCTTCCTAAAGGCGCAGGTGCACCTCCTTCGTGCCCGGGAAACCAGATGTTTCCGGTGCATGGTGGTGGGGCACCTCGGAGTGCAGTGTACAGTGGAAGTCACCGTGGGCGATCGGTGCTTCCGCTGCAGCCGGCCCGGTCACAAGGCAAGTGCCTGTGACGCCCCGCCTCGCTGCTTTAGATGCGAGGCGGAGGGCAAGACCGCGGATCACCGGGTCGGCAGCACAACCTGCGCCGCCTCGAGGCCAAAACCTCGTCCGTCCGCTGAGAGCGGTGGGGGTGCCGCCCTTGCATCCAGCAGTGGTCCATAAACTTGGCCGTGGTCGCCGAGCCGTTTTACGTCCACCCGGGAAGCCCGGTGGACGAGGACGGCTCAGCCTGTTGTATCTTTGGGGGGTCCGCCGCAGACAACTCGCGCCTTGCGATAATTGCAAGGGGCCGCGGGTGTTTTGCGGCGGACTATGATGGGTTGGCAGTCGTGGCCACCTACATCTTGCCGAACATTGACGAGTCTCAGTTTGAGCTATGGCTCACTGAGCTCGACGTCATCTTGGCTGCGTGCCGTCCTGGCCCTGTCAGGCTCCTAGGAGACTTCAACGCCTGGAGTGAGGCGTGGGGCTCCCGGGAAACCAGGGACAAGGGGAGGCTTCTTGAGGACTGGACCAGAACACGTGGTCTGCAGGTCCTCAACCGGGGGAATGTCACCACCTTTTGGCGGCGGGGGGGGGGGGGGGGGGGGGTAGTTGATCGTGGACGTAACGTTCGCCTCCCCTGACCTCGACCGCCGTATTACAGGCTGGCGCCTGGAGGAGGGTCAGGAGACGCACTCGGATCATCGGTACATCAGGTTCGATGTCGTCCCCCCACCTGACCTCCCACAGCCGGTGGCAAATCCCCCGGATCCGCGTTGGGCACTTCACCATCTGGATCGGGAGGCTCTCCTGGAGGCATCCATCGTGCAGGCCTGGATTCTGGCTCCGGACCGGCCTGCCGATGTGGATGCCGAGGCGGAGTGGTTCAGGAGAGCCATGTCGCAAATCTGTGATGCGGCGATGCCTAGGGTACTACACTCTGACACGGCCAGGAAGCAGGTGTACTGGTGGTCGCCGGAGATTGCAGAGCTGCGCGCAGCATGCATCTCCACCCGCCGCCGGTACACCAGGTTTCGCCGGAGGCGTCGCCGCCCAGACGACGCGGCAGCCCGAGAGGCGGAGCTTTTTCAGGCATACAGGGAGGCTAAAGGTAATCTCCAGGAGACGATAAAGCGGGCCAAGACGGCGGCCCGCGAGGAGCTCCTGGAGACCCTGCAGCAGAACCCATGGGGGCGCCCGTACCTACAGGTCAGGGAGAAACTTCGACCTAGGGTGCCCCCACTGACCCAGAGTCTCCAGCCGCAGCAGCTGGAGCGGGTCATGGGCTCCCTGTTTCCGACGAGCGTGGAGGAGCACGTCCCTCCGCGCATGGCTCCGTCTCTGCCCGACGCGGATAGCACCAGCGATGACGACGTACCCGAAGTCAGGGTGGGGGAGCTAGGTGCGGCAGTACTACGGCTTAGACGCCGGAAAATCACTGCCCCCGGACCCGACGGCATTCCTGGCCGTGCATGGGTCCTGGCCCTCGAAGAACTCGGGCCTCGACTGATGGGGCTCTTTAGCGCATGCCTCGAAAGGGGCCAGTTTCCCAAGGTGTGGAGGACATGGAAACTGGTCCTGATCCGTAAGGGGGGGCGGCCGGTGGACTTACCGTCCGGATACCGGCCGATCGTGTTGCTCCACGAGGTGTGTAAGCTCTTTGAGCGAATTATCGCGGAACGCCTCGTCGAGCATCTCACGAGTGTGGGGCCAGACCTGGCGGATAACCAGTTCGGTTTCCGTCGGGGACGCTCCACCGTGAGCGCGATCATGCGCGTGAAGAGCCTGACGGAGGAAGCAGTCTAGCAGGGCAAGGTGGTGGTGACGGTGTCTCTTGACATCGCCAACGTGTTCAACACCTTGCCATGGAGCTGCGTTAGGGAGGTGCTCGTGTATCACGAAACGCCTCTCTACCTCCGTCGTATTGTCGGGGCCTATCTCTCGGAGAGGGCCATAGCTTTCCCCAGCTGGCTCGGGCCAGCTCAGCGAGATGTGTCGTGCGGTGTTCCGCAGGGGTCGGTCCTGGGACCGCTTCTGTGGAACATTGGCTACGACTGGGTGCTGCGGGGTGCGTTGCCTAGGGGCGTCGGCGTAACGTGCTACGCCAACGATACCCTCGTCACGGCGCGGGGTGCAACGTACCAGGAGGCAGCACTCAAGGTCACGACGGGTGTTGCTCGAGTCGTGGGTCGGATACGGCAGCTGAGACTGGAGGTGGCCTTGCACAAGTCCGAGGTTCTGTGTTTTCACAGACCTCGGAACGGTCCACCCGAAGGTTCCAGCATAAATGTGGGAGGCGTTAGCATCGGCATCAAGCCCTCGATGAAGTACCTAGGGATCGTACTTGATAGCCGATGGAACTTCGGACCACATTTCCGAAGTTTGGTCCCCAAGGTGACACAGGCATCGGTCGCGCTTTCGCGACTGATGCCCAACCTAAAGGGACCCAACGCCTCCTGCAGGAGACTGTACCTGGGGATCGTGCGGAGTATGGCCTTATACGGGGCTCCCGTATGGGCAGATAGGTTGGCGGTCAAGGGGAACGTGACTCTGTTAAACAGACCACTTCGAACCTTGGCCGTCAGAACCATACGGGGGTACCGCACGATCTCCGGAGAGGCTGCATGTCTCCTAGCCGGGACCCCTCCATGGGACCTGGAAGCGAGAGCCCTTGTTTCATTGTTCCAATGGAGCAAGGAGGCGCTGGAGCGGGACCACAGGCCTGCGTCTCGAGAAATCGAGGACCAGCGGTCCCAACTCCGCCAGGATCTCATGGAGTCATGGAGGGTGCGACTTGAGCAACCCAAGGGGGGTGCCACCATCATCGCGGCGGTGAGACCGATCATGGACGATTGGCTGCAGAGGCAGCATGGTGACCTCACGTACCGTGCGACGCAGATCGTTGCCGGGCATGGATGCTTCGGTAGCTATCTGTTTCGCATGCATCGTGAGGTCACACCCCGGTGTCAACACTGCGAGGTTTCCGACGACGACACAGCACTCCACACGTTGGTGGAGTGCTCAGCGTTGGCGAGTCAGCGTCGGGACCTCGTAGTGGGTCTGGGCGTGGATACCCTCTCGCTGGGGACCATGCTTCAAGCCATGGTATCCAGCGGGAGTAGGTGGAACGCGGCCGTGTCCTTCTGCGAGCAAGACATGCTCGCGAAGGAGACGGCCGGAAAGGAGAGGGAGCGTACCCTCCCTGCCGAGTTCCGTAGTCGGCGGCCAGGCCGCCCCAGACTACGCGACTACGCCCAAGACTATCGACTTCCATGATCGGGGCCTGAGGACGGCGGGATCGCCACCCGCCGTCCTTACAGAAGCAGGCTAAAAGGGTTGCGTGCTGCGGGGTCTTTGCCCCATAGCACGCAACCAGATTCACTCACTGACGCGGGATAAAACCCGACCCCAACGACGCGGGATTCTCCTCCCGACCAAACACCCGCAGAGACCACAGAGGTGGTCAAAGTCCGCCGGGCGCCACTGGACATACCATCTGCTAGTAACCAGAGACGCCCGACAACGGACGTTAGAGAGGCAGCGGCCTCTGGCCGCGGAATTAAAAAAAAAAAAGTGTCTTAGGTACCTACATACATTTTGTGTTCATTCATATAACAACCTGTGTGTGATTCCGTGGTGATTCTGTGTGATCCGTCCAGGGCAGTGTGCCTCGAAGATCGTGAGTTCGAATCACACCTAGGAAAACACTTTGGAAACACTTAAAAACACAGCCAGCATTCTGGGAACCTTCCCAGTCGGCAATGACGCGGAGGATTTTTTAAACGATATTTTGTAATGTAAATATTTTTAGTCTATAATTATGTTTATTTTGTATATTGTAATTCTCATTGTAAATAAATGTTTACTTTGTGTGATGAGCACGATGATTTGTTCTGTTTTTTTTTTATATTAGGTTAGCCAAAGCCGATAAAACGGAGAGAGTAGTTTATTTTTATTACGCAGATATCTGTCTGTAACGTCACTTACTTTAGTATAGCTAGATATATGCCAAATTGACGTCGCTTGCCTGGTGGTAAGTCGTGATGACATCTAGCGACTGTGGGAGACTCTCACAGCACACAATACTCCAGAGAGTGGCCCTCAACTTGACGACCCAGTGATGTGCCTCTTCACGCCCCACTGGTCACACGAAACGAACGTTTAAAACGTTCGGTTCTCGGGAATATGCTTTCCACTGTGTGAGTGTGGCATCTCTGCCCGGCACGCGTTGTTCGGGATCGAAAGAGCTTTTCAGAACACTCACCGTGGTAAATACGGTAGAATGTGGCCAAGGAAGAGATTGTTCGGCACTGGGCCAGCGGCTTAAGTTTTCACGTTACCTCCGGACAATCTATAATACGAATAGCGCGACGCTGCATAGCGTCGAGTGCATCTAGCAACACACACACACATAACACATCTTTTCCCGAAGGGGTAGGCAGAGGTGCATTACATTATGCAGTATTCGACGCAGGGTCTAATATGCGTCTTGTACAGTAGACTTCTCTGGTGCGGTGTAAAGTTGTTGTTGATTTGATTGTTTGTTTGTTTGTTTGTCTTCGTATTGAATAGGCTCCATAACTAATGATCTAATGAACCTCTTTAAAAAGTGTTTTTACTAATAGGTATGTTTTTAAATTATACTTTTATTATTCACTAACTTTTATCCCGGTAATGTGTTCCCGTGGGAATTGGGAGCGAGAAAGCCACATAACGCGGGCGGAGCCGCGTTAATTAGCTAGTCTTTACTATGTTTCTACCTATTATCAGTTAGCTAGAACCTATAACACAAACTCACACAAGCTTATTATTAGCTAACTTTCGGCTAGTGTGGTACAAAATGTCCCATATAAGATTGGGTTTGGGTCACGAAGTTGTTGCGACTGTTGAAAATTGGAGTTTTATAGATTGACTACCCCAGGTTTCACCAAGATTTAAAAAAAAACTTAGCTAACCTCACTGAGTGTGGGTACACTGGCAAATCACCAGGCAAGGCTCTGGCAAGTAACATAGGCATAAAATATTTTTTTTTGGCAACTATTCATTCCAGAACTTAAATAATTAAGTTTATTTATTCTTAATAAAAAAATTACATCATAGGCCTAAGTACATGTTATATAGCAAAAGCTGTGAGAAACTGAATACTGAATTAGGTGAACCAGGTAACAAATTTTGCAGAACATTTGTAAGAGCATAGTATTATAATGACCAAGGATTTAGAAGGAAAAATAATATTGTAAAAACATCTTTGACAACACTATCGAACAAAAATAATAAAATAAAATAAATCTAACTACTTTGCAATATTCCGCCACATGCAAATTACCCAACTCTCGTATTTATTCATGCACAAGTCCGCCCTCCAAACCCACTTAGGCCGAAAGAATAGAGAAATAATTTTAAAAATAGAATAAATATGAGAGTTGTGTTATCGTGCAAAAAATAATAAAAACCTCGACACGTGTTTCGCCCCCAACCAGGGGCATCATCAGGAGATGTCGATGGCTCGGCGCACGGCGACCGAATGAGCCACAACTCGGAAACCGCACCTATTTATATCCTAGGTTTTTTATTTCTACCCACAACCATAGTTAGATTTATTTAATTTAACTATAGACTTCCGAAAAGTAACGCCTGATAGTATTAACTTTATAAAAATAATAACTCCAATGTAATATTTTCGGGCACTAAACTCACCTGCACTTTCAAATGGGTTTAATACCAACTTAGATAATCTAGTAAATTAATTTAGACACACAAGTTCATAACGTACACAATATTTCACAGGCTTCTTGTGACAAGTCTAATAACACGGGTGTGTCCCGTCGCCAGTTCTTTTTACCCGTTTCTCTATGATATCTTTGGAAACTGTCCTCAAGTCGTAGGCCCAACCAATTTTAGCCATAAGATCAATGTATAACAATGACATATATTCAAGGAATAACCACCAAGTTCCGCAGCTTTATAATCCCATGGAAAAGTATGATGATAATTGTGAAAACCTTCTCCCCCAGTAACCACCGACACACTCATTGCTTCCACGGGTAGTATGTATTTATCGTAAGGTTTTGTACCCCACATATGTGCTACAGAATTTATAGTTAGAGTTGCATGAAGGGAAAGAGTAAAACGTAGTACACCAGCAATGAAGTACGCATTCCATTTCTCTTCGCCCCATAAAACAGGAATGCACGTTGGCATAATATAACACAACAAATAAGACAATTGCAAATAGTACCTGAAACAAATATTAATTTTAAATTTACCTTTGCCCACTTAGCATGCTACTATCTCCACCGGGCGCCACTGGGAATTCTCTTAGTGTCTACCGGAGGCGCTCGGCAATGGACGTAGGTGTGGCCAAGGCCCAGGGTTACGGATTAAAAAAAAAAGCAAACTACTATCTAATTTTGGTCACACTAGAACCGACTAGTATACCAACTTATGGTCTGAGAGTCCGCTAGTATAACATAGAATTTTGTGGAAAATATGCGTAAATATTTATCATATTATAGTTTCAATTGTTATGTTGGACTTTTATTATGAAATAAAAATAATAATCAACTTTATTAAACTTCGTAATTATGTTCCTAAACATGTTTGTTCGTGTTTTTTTTTAAATTACGACTGCATTTAGAATGATTCAAAGAAAAAAATGTCCAATACCAAATAACTCACAATCAGGGGTCTCAATTTTATTGTTTGTTAAAAAAGTAATGTGAATTTAAATTTTTCTCAGAAAATATTTATTTATTCACCAATTTCTATTTTGTGCCCTTCAAAATTGCCTCTCTCAAGTATAATGCACTTGTGTCAGCATACTTCCAATCCTCGACGCAGTTATGGTACTTATGGCAATTTTCGGTACCTATGTCCTTAAACTTTGACGGCGATGCGGTTTTCATCTCTATGATACTCGTAGTCGCATAACGCCGCCGCCGTCGCCTTCAACCTTCTTGGGAACAGGAAAATGTTGCAAGTCACCAAATGTGGTCATTAAGAAGGCTGAGGTATGATTAGGGTACTGTTTTCCCTAGAGGCTGCATGTCTCCTAGCCGCGACTCCTCCATGGGACCTGGAAGCGAGAGCCCTTGCGGCATTGTTCCAATGGCACAAGGAGGCGCTGGAGCTGGACGACAGGCCTGCGTCTCGAGAAATCGAGGCCCAGCGCCCCAACTCCGCCAGGATCTCATGGAGACATGGAAGGTGCGACTTCAGCAACCAAAGTGGGGAACTACCACCATCGCGGCGGTGTGATCGATCATGGAGGACTGGCTGCAGAGGCAGCACGGAATCTTCGGTGAGTATCTGTTTCGCATGCATCGTGAGGTCACACCCGCGTGTCAACACTGCGAGACTTTCGGCGTAGACACGGCATTCCACACGTTGGTGGAATGCTCAGCATGGGCGAGTCAGCGCCGGGACCTCGTTGTGGGCCTGGGCGTAGATACGCTCTCGCTGGAGACCATGCTAAGAGCCATGGTCTCTAGCGGGAGTCAGTGGAACGCGGCCGTTTCCTTCTGCGAGCAGGTAATGCTCGTGTAGGAGGCGGCCGGTAGGGTGAGGGAGCGTACCCTCCCCACTGAGTTCCGAAGTGTGCGGCATGGGCGCCGCAGATGTGACTACGCCCAGGACCATCGACCTCCATGATCGGGGCCTGAGGACGATGGATTAACAACCCACCGTCCTTACAGAAGCAGGCTAGAAGGGCAGCGTGATGTGGGGCTGCACCCCATACACGCCTTCACTCACCGACGCGGGATAAAACCCGACCCCAAGGATGCGGGGTAACACCCGACCACCACGCAGTGGCCACGCAGGTGGCCAAGGTCCGCCGGGCGCCACCGGGAATTCTCTCAGTCTCTACCGGAGGCGCTCGGCAATGGACGTTGGTGCGGCCGCGTCAACGGGCCGCCGATTTAAAAAACAAAAAAAAGGGTAATGATTTGTCCAAAAAACACGAAAAACCAATGACGAGTGATCATGTGCATTATCCTAAAGCAAAATCCATGAATTGTTATTCTACGATTCCGGAAACTTTCTTACTAAAATTTCCAATAAAATAAAATTTATTTTTCTTTCTTTCCTTTCTTTAATTGTTTCTGGAAAACCTACTACAGAGTAGGTACAGAAGGAGTAATTTTAACAAAGGAAAAAGGGTCGAAAGTTTTTATAATTTTCCTATTAATAGCCTAAATTCACAGCAGAATCCGGAGTACCGGGCATCTAGGTACTGTTTTATTTACCTGTGCTGAAAACGTAAAAGTTTATAACTCTGTATATCATTCATATCAATAGTTCGGCCGTTGGAAATGACCACAGGCTGTTTTTTGACTAAAATCCAGCCAATGTGACAGAAGAAAAATCCACGTGTTGAGTTGTGGGGATCGGCGTTAGTATCGCAATACTTGTGGTGAAGTCGGTGATCACGAACCCATTGGAATACTGAACCCTACAATCATATAAAATTAACAACATCAATTTATAACTTCTTCAAAGTAAACAACTCTGTCATTGTTGAACCAGTCAGTCATTAGGAACTTATTGTCATTTTGGATATCTGCAACATGTCCGTATTAGTTCCATTTATATAAATGGACGTAGTTTTGCATAAAGCAGCCATGTGAGGGAAACAACAAATTAACAGAGATTTTTAATTAAGAAACATTTTAGTTTTTTTTTGAATTGACGATTACGTATCTCAGCTTCCAGAAGAGATTTCGAGTTAGCTGTCTAAGCTAAAAATCTGTCATATCGAATTTAGTATGGCTGTGTTTAAATATAATTTTCACAAAAAGTGCCACACCAGTTAACATTTATAATGCTCAAAGCTCAGACCAATAAAAAAAGACGTTTGGCACTCGGAGACGGCCGCGGTTAAGCTATTGCATAGTTGCAAAAAAAAAAGGAAAAAATAATAATAATAATAGTAAAAAAAAAATTTATAAATAAAATAAATCTAACTACTTTGCAATATTCCGCCACATGCAAATTACCCAACTCTCGTATTTATTCATGCACAAGTCCGCCCTCCAAACCCACTTAGGCCGAAAGAATAGAGAAATAATTTTGAAAATAGAATAAATATGAGAGTTGTGTTATCGTGCAAAAAATAATAAAAAACCTCGACACGTGTTTCGCCCCCAACCAGGGGCATCATCAGGAGATGTCGATGGCTTGGCGCACGGCGACCGAATGAGGTCGCGTGCGCAGAACACGTGTCGAGGTTTTTTATTATTTTTTGCACGATAACACAACTCTCATATTTATTCTATTTTCAAAATTATTTCTCTATTCTTTCGGCCTAAGTGGGTTTGGAGGGCGGACTTGTGCATGAATAAATACGAGAGTTGAGTAATTTGCATGTGGCGGAATATTGCAAAGTAGTTAGATTTATTTTATTTAACTATGGACTTCCGAAAAGTAACGCCTGATAGTATTAACTTTATAAAAAAAATTATATTGTAATTTTAATTTTTTTGGTGCAATTTATTACAATAGATCAGTTTTTAGAATCATTTTACACCATTATAAATAGCTAATAATATATCACTTCAAAATTACAAGAAATTACAAGAAATAGAGAATAAATTACCAACACAACAGTGATGACAAGATGACGAAAAATTTGACAATTCCGACCATAACAAATATGAAAATTTATTATACATGAATTACAATTTACGATCGAAAAGACGAACAGAGGAACCAACCAACCCACAATTAAGATCTGCGCCCGTCTCAGCCCCGTCGCCTGCCTCCTCCAGTACCTCTGAAAGTGACGAGTACGTCACTCCGAGATGAAGCAGTGCGTCGAGTGATGAGACTGGGCCCTCGACGCCGTCGCCACCAACACCTGCGCGACGGAGATGTCGAACACCACCGGTCAGCTTGGAAACCCAAGTGGGGCATGCCCCACTCTCAGTGGCTCCCGCTATCAGTGGTGTAGTGCGTCGCATGAAGTGGACACCAATAATAAATGAACATGTCATGCGTGCGTACTATGAGGCCATAGACGGGGAACTAACCTGACAGCGTATCGTTCTAGGATGCTTCCTCTGTTTCAGGTTCTTCAACTGACAGTTACCGTTTCCGATCAACGACTTTCGGATCAGGTGCGGGCTATCCAACGATGCAAATTGTTGGTTCAATCTGTGCTTGATGTATTATCTACTCGTCCAGCTCCTGTGTCAACGAGGGCACCGTCGCCTGTAGCACAGACGGTTCCGATTAGTGCAACTTCAGTCGAGACTGCACTTGACACAGAAGATGATACGAGTGAAATATCTATTCAGGTAAGAGAGCAATTAAGGAGTACTTTGGAGGATGTGATCTTACAGTATAGGTTTACACCTCAATTTAGACCACGTTTACCACGCTTGCCCACTCATAGGCGAAATCTGGCGTTGATGGGAGCCCTAAATGCGTTGTTAGTTCCATACCTACAGACTAGCAATGATTTGCTAGATACTCACTCGATCCTCTATTGTGGTGTTATTGCCGCTTGTCGTGTTGCACGCGTTAAATTCCCCGAAGTTAACCGTGCACCACGACCGGATGGTGTTCCCGCATGGCAGGCGAGAATCAAGCGACGTATCGGCACATTTAGGGCTCTCATTGCAAAGGTAATCTGCTTCAGTAGGGGAAATAATCGTCCCCGGGTCATGCGTTTTATGGTTCAGGCATTTGCTGGGACTGGTATTAGTTCCCAGCAATACTGAGCCAATGTCACGGAACGTATTGACTTTCTGAAGCAGAAAGTATATGCATGGGCAAGTCGTATTCGTCGTTATAGAGGGTGTGTGGATAGATACTGGCAGAACCGTATCTTCCAAAGCGATCAAAGGAAGGTGTACCGAGTGTGGGAGGTAACTAAGCAACGTTTGAGCGACGGGCAGCTGCCAGATGCTCAAGCCATGAATCAATTTTGGCGTGACATATGGTCGGTGCCCGTCGAACATTCGGAGGGTAACTGGATCAGTGTTGTCGAGCGTGAATGCGATAACATCGAACCCATGGAGTCTATTACAATAGACTCCGAAGACGTTAGTTGTGCAATACGTACGGCAACGAACTGGAAAAGTCCTGGGCCGGACGGATTGCACAACTTTTGGATAAAGTGGGTTCGTAGTTCGCATGAACGCCTGGCAACACAGTATCAAGAAGTCCTCGAGTTTGGTTCCTTACCCGCTTTCATGACCACTGGCATCACCTTCCTGCTCCATAAATCAGGTAGTACCACGGAACCTAAGAACCACAGGCCTATCACATGCTTACCTACTATCTACAAGCTCCTTACATCTATTCTGAGAACTAAAATCTTAGATAGTGCTCAGAATGGATGTAGGGCTGGGTCACGTGGTACTAAGGAGCTACTCCTTATTGACATGGCCATTAGCCAACAGGTTAAGCGGAGTAGGGGCGCCCTCTCTACTGCCTGGATTGACTACAAGAAGGCCTATGATTCGGTGCGTCATTCATGGCTGGGGAGGATTTTGGAGTTGTATAAAATTAATCCGACTCTTAAATCCTTCTTAGTCTCGTGTATGGGGCAGTGGACCACAGTTCTTCGTCAACCAGGTAGTGGTGAGTGCGCTTCTGGTCCGCATGACTTGATAAGGATTGAGCGAGGTATATTCCAGGGCGACAGTTTGAGTTCATTGTGGTTCTGTTTAGCACTGAATCCACTTAGCACATTGCTGAAGGATTCAGGGCTAGGCTATCGGTTTCGTAGAGGGGGTGAGGTTATTTCTCACCTGATGTATATGGATGACCTCAAACTGTTCACACTGAAGCACCTAGATTTAGTGACATTACTAAAAACTACGGAAGTTTTTAGTAATGCCATTAAGATGGAGTTCGGTGTTGATAAGTGTGCGGTTATGCATGTACAGCGGGGGAAGGTTGTAAATACACCGAATTTACAACTTTCTGAGATAATAACTCTCAGATCTCTCTCCGAGACCGAAACATACAGATACCTAGGTATGTCAGAGTCATTGGGTATAGCGGTAGAGGACATTAAGAAATCGGTGAAAGAACGTTTTTTTGGCCGCCTGACAAAAGTTCTTAATAGTTTTTGTCCGGCGGTAACGAAATGCGGGCTTTCAACGGGTGGGTAATGCCTTTATTGTTGTACTCCTTTGGCATACTTAGGTGGACTCAAACGGAACTAGACGCCCTGGGTAGGCGAGTCCGTCAACAACTGACATTGCATCGAATGTTACACCCACGATCTTCTGTCATGAGACTGTACATTCCACGGAAGTTGGGGGGTCGAGGATTTTAAAAAGTCACGAACCTCCATAACCGTGAAGTGTGCAGTCTGAGGAATTACTTCCTACTGAATGGGTGTGGCATTCATTGCGATGTTGTGATGGTTGACAAGGGCCTGACACCTCTTTTCTTGGCTAACGAGAACTGGCGTAAACCAAAGGTGCTAGGTACTGAAGACCGTAGGGACGTATGGAAGAGTAAGGAGCTACACGGGTGATTCTACGGGGTCTTAACAGGACCCGACGTAGACCTGCTCGCTTCGGTGAACTGGCTGCGTTTCAGTGACCTCTTTGGGGAAACTGAAGGTTTTGCCTGTGCAATTGCAGATGAGGTTATCAAGACGAACAACTATAGGAAATACATTATTAAGGACGGTACGGTCGACATTTGTCGAGCATGCCACCGTCCTGGTGAATCACTTCGCCACATTATTTCTGGTTGTTCGTATCTTGCTAACACCGAGTACTTGAATAGGCACAATCAAGTGGTCAGGATCATCCACCGGCAACTTGCTCTTCAATACGGCCTTATTGAGTCCGAGGTACCATATTATAAGTACACACCAGAGCCAGTTCTCGAGAATGGTCGTGCATTGCTCTACTGGGACCGATCAATCATCACGGACAGGACTATTGTTGCCAATAGGCGTGATATCGTGTTGGTTGATCGGGCTCAGCGCCGGGCGGTGCTCGTCGATGTCGCCGTCCCGCATGACAAGAATCTCGTTAAGGCAGAGAAGGACAAACTTTCTAAGTACCTCGATCTGACCTTCGAGATAACCGCCATGTGGGACGTAGACTCGACGATTATTGTCCCGATAATCGTTTCGGCAAATGGATTAATAGCAAAGAGTCTCGATCAACATCTCAAGAGACTCTCGCTAGACTATTGGATCAAGGGTCAGATACGCGTGATGCGTGCCTGTCGTCCTCGACACGGCACGCATCGTTAGGAGGTTTCTCAGTCTGTGACCTCTACCGCTGGTAGTTTGGGCCCTACTCCGCTACTGGTGGTGGTCTGACATGGATTTTTTATAATATTATATGTTACTTTTTATATAAAAACTGTAAAAAAATGTATGTTAAGAATATAATTTGAATAAATGGAATAATAGTAATAAAAAAAAAGAAAAAAATAATTATTATTATTATTTCGTTTATTCATTAACATTCTTATTTTATACATTTTTAAATAGATTTATAAAAAACACAAATACTTTTAAATATATAAAAAATAGTAGCGGAGTAGGACCCAAACTACCGACGGTGGAGGCTACAGACTTAGAAACCTCCTAACAATACGGCACGTGTCGAGGATAACAGCCTTCTGAATCTGACTCTTGATCTAACAATCTAACGAGAGTCGGCCATCGGCCATCGGCACAATGATGGTCGAGTCTACGTCCCACATGGCGGTTGTCTCGAAGGACAGATCAAGGTACTTGCTAAGTTTGTCCTTCTCTGCCTTCACGAGATTCTCGTCATGCGAGACGGCGACATCGACGAGCACTGCCCGATGCTGGGTCCGATCAACCAACACGATATCAGGCCTATTGGTAACAATAGTCCTGTCCGTGATGATTGATCGGTCCCAGTAGAGCAACGCACGACCATTCTCGAGAACTGGCATTGGTGTGTACTTATAATATGGTACCTCGGACTCAATAAGGCCGTATTGAAGGCAAGTTGCTGATGGATGATCCTGGCTACTTGATTGTGCCTATGCAAGTACTCGCTGTTAGCAAGATACGAACAACCAGAAATAATATGGCGATGTGATTCACCAGGACGGTGGCATGCTCGATAAATGTCGACCGTACCGTCCTTCATGATGTATTTCCGATAGTTGTTCGTCTTAATAAGTTCATCTGCAATTGCACAGGCAAAACCTTCAGTTTCCCCAAAGATCACCGAAACGTAGCCAGTTCACCGATGCGGGCAGGTCTACATCGGGTCCTCTTAAGACTCGGTAGAACCGCCCGTGTAGCTCCTTGCTCTTCCATACGTCCTTACGGTCTTCAGTACTGAACACCTTTGGTTTACGCCAGTTCTCGTTAGCCAAGGAAAGAGGTGTCAGGCCCTTGTCAACCATCACGACATCGCAATGAATGTCACACCCGTTCTGTAGAAAGTAATCTCTCAGACTGCACATTTCACGATTGTGGAGGTTCTTGGCATTCAAAAAGCCTCGACCCCCCTACTTCCGCGGAATGTACAGTCTCATGACAGAAGATAGTGGGTGTAACATTCGATGCAATGTCAGTTGTTGACGGACTCGCCTATCCAGGGCGTCTAGTTCCGTTTGAGTCCACCTAAGTATGCTAAAGGAGTATAACAATAAAGGTATCACCCAACCGTTGAAAGCCCGCATTTTGTTACCACCGGACAAAAAACTGTTAAGAACTTTGTCAGGCGGCCAAAAAAACGTTCTTTCACCGATTTCTTAATATCCTCTACCGCTATACCCAATGACTGACATACCTAGGTATTTGTATGTTTCAGTCTCGGAGAGAGATCTGAGGGTTATTATCTCAGAAAGTTGTAGATTCGGTGAATTTTCAACCTTCCCCCGCTGTACATGCATAACCGCACACTTATCAACACCGAACTCCATCTTAATGGCATTACTAAAAACTTCCGTAGTTTTTAATAATGTCACTAAATCTTGGTGCTTCAGTGTGAACAGTTTGAGGTCTTCCATATACATCAGGTGAGAAATAACCTCACCCCCTCTACGAAACCGGTAGCCTAGCCCTGAATCCTTCAGCAATGAGCTAAGTGGATTCAGTGCTAAACAAAACCATAATGGACTCAAACTGTCGCCCTGGAATATACCACGCTCAATCCTTATCAAGTCATGCGGATCAGAGGCATACCCACCACTACCTGGTTGACGAAAGACCGTGGTCCACTGCCCCATACTTGAGACTAAGAAGGATTTACGAGTCGGATTAATTTTATACAACTCTAAAATCCTCCTCAGCCATGAATGAGGCACCGAATCATAGGCCTTCTTGTAGTCAATCCAGGCAGTAGAGAGGGCGCCCCTGCGCCGCTTGACTTGTTGGCTAATGGCCATATCAATGAGGAGTAGCTCCTTAGTACCACGAGACCCAGTCCTACATCCATTCTGAGCGTTATCTAAGATATTATTAGATAATATGTGTGACTTTATTTTACATCTCAGAATAGATGTAAGGAGTTTGTAGATGGTAGGTAAGCAAGTGATGGGTCTATAGTTTTTAGGTTCCGTGGTACTACCCGATTTATGCAGCAGGAAGGTAATGCTAGTGGTCATGAAATGGGTAAAGAACTAGACTCAAGGGCTTCTTGATACTGTGTTGCCAAGCGTTCATGCGAGCTCTGAACCCACTTTATCCAAAAGTTGTGCAATCCATCCGGCCGAGGACTTTTCCAGTTCGGGGCCGTACGAATTGCACAACTAACGTCTTCGGAGTCTATGGTAGTAGACTCCATGGGTTCGATGGTACTGCATTCACGCTCGACGACACGGATCCAGTCGCCCTCCGAATGGTCGACGGGCACCGACCATATGTCACGCCAAAATTGGTTCATGGCGTGAGCATCTGGCAGTTGTCCGTCGCTTAAACGTTGTCCAGTTCCCTCCCACTCTCGGTACACCTTCCTTTGGTCACTTTGGAAGATGCGATTCTGCCAGTATCTATTTACACGCTCTCTATAACGATGGATACGGCTTGCCCATGCATACACTTTCTGTTTCAGAAAGTCAATACGTTCCGTGACATTGGCTAAGTATTGCTGGGGACGAATACCGGTCCCAGCAAATGCCTGAGCCACGAAACGTATGACCCGGGGACGACAATTTCCCCGGCTGAATGAGATAAGCTTTGCAATGAGAGTCCTAAATGTGCCGATACGTCGCTCGATTCTTACCTGCCATACGGGAACACCATCCGGTCGTGGTGCACGGTTAACTTCGGGGAATTTAACACTTGCAATACGATAAGCGGCAAATCACTGCTAGTCCGTAAGTACGGCTCTAGCAATGCATTCAGGGCTCACATCAACGCCAGATTTCGCTTATGCATTGGCAAGCGTCGTAGCCGCGGTCTAGAATTAGGTATAAACCTATACTGCGAGATCACATCCTCCAAAGTACTCCTCAATTGCTCGCTTACCTGGATAATAATAATAATAATATAATAATAATAATAATAATTGTTTATTTGCAATCCACAAACTAAAACTAAAACATTTGACAGTTGAAGATGGTATGGACAATATTCAGTAGTTTAGAGTGTGGATAGCTGGTGCCTGTGGTAGGTAACGAGACCTGAATTACAGGTCACCAGCGCCCCACTGACAGATGGATAGATGTATCACTCGTATCATTTCCCACGTCGAGTGCGGGCTCCGCTAACGTCCTACTTGTAGCAACCGTCTGTGTCACAGGTGACGGTGCTCTCGTTGCCACTGGAGCTGTACGAGTAGATAATACTTCCAGGCGTAGTCGATCATGCACAGATTGATCCAACAACTTACATCGTTGGATAGCCCGTACTTGATCCGATAGTCATTGGACGGCAACGGTCATTGTTGGTTCAAGAGCCTGAAACAAAGGAAGCATCCTTGAACGGTACGCAGTCAGGTTGGTTTCCCCATCTGTAGCCTCGTAATATGCTCGCATGACGTTTTCATTGATGGATGAGGTCCATCGCATGCGGTGCACAATACCGCCGGTAGTGGGGACCCTACTCGAAGCTGGTACACTTCGGGGACCCAAACTGGTCGGCGGCCGGCCTATCCTCGACGACGTACATGTGTGACGTCGGCGGAGAAAAATACTCATCACTTGACGATGAGCTCAACGCCTCAGAAAGCACTTGTGTCGCAGGTGTACTGTCCGACGCTTGCGAGGCGGAGCTAAGTGATGAGTCCGGGGGTAGTGGTTGCGCATTTTTGCTCCTGGCTCTTGTTATCATCGTTATTCAGTATCATTATCCAATTTTTTATGTCGTAATCATTGACTTATATGTATACTACTAGACAAGCTGTAGCGAATAAAAATTGTGTCTTCCCGACACACGACCGGTGACGTCATCGGCGAAACCTATCGCCGTGATTATGCAACGCTTACGCAGAAGCCACATTAAGGGCTCGTTTAAGGAGACGCGGCGCGTCGTGCGGTGCGGTCCGCGAGGCGGGCCGCCAGAAACACAAACATACGGCAATGTTCGGAGCGTTCTAGGAGAAGCGTCTTTGCAAGCGTTTGTTTGAGTTATAGCTGCCCAAGCGACGAGCGTCGCCGCGTCGGACGCGGCAAATGTAGCGACAGACGACGCCGCGGAGCGCGCGGTGGGTAAACCAGTGAGTTTTGCAATGGGAGAACGCGGCGGATGAAGCGGCGGGTGACGCCGCAAAGGACGCGGCAATGAAGGCTGGGAGAGGTGCGGGGTATGCAGTGGGAATGTCGGCGTCGTCGGTGCCAGTTTCAGGGACGGAAACTTAGCATTGCGCTCAGGAAAAAAACATTACAGCGCTATCTACTATAAATCCTGCTGGATAAACAGCGGACAAGTTAATATCTGCATTTCTCGCTAGATGTTTCTTTTCAAAATTTTATGAATAAATTTTATGTTCCGCTCTAGCGGTAAATAAAATACTTTTTAGGTTATAATTATCTTCAAGCAATATATCAATGATGTCGTTCATGATTACAAACAATACACACGTTTGCTTTTTGTAACTAGTCGAACAAGACTGGAAGGACGGCAATAAGCTGCGAGAGTCGCACCGGGTGTCGCACTGAACGACGCCGTATACAAAGCTGCGTCCCACGCGGCGGGCGCAGCGCCGTGCGAAGCCACGCCACTCGCGTCGCTCGACGCCCCGCGTTTCCTTAAACGAGCTCCTGCATTTCTATATGTTTGAGTTTGCGCGTGACGCAACGCGGGCCGCTTCACGCGCCGCCTCACTATAAACGGTTAAATCGCTCGACGTGCCGCGCCAAGCCACGCCACACGTGAAGCTCGACGCCCTGCGTCTCCTTAAACGAGCCCTAACACATATTAATGCCTATTTCCATCATTAGTACATATTACTGCAAACCTCGGTGGCACAATGGTACTATGTACGGACTGCCACGCTCGAGGTCTCGGGTTCGATTCCCGGGTCTGGTGGATAATGTATAATTCTCTTTAGAATTTTACCCAGATAATTATCCCAGAGTCTGGAACTTGTGCCCGGTAAATGGCAATAGGCTCGCGCCCTATTACATGGGACCTAACATAGCTGGCGAGATGTGGGTGTGTTTGCACACCTCTGCCTACCCCTTCGGGGAAAAAAGGCGTGATGCTATGTTATGTTTTACTGCAAACCAAATGTTTTGTTTTATTTGCAGTAGTATATCTTATAATATACATCTATACTAATATTATAAAGCAGAAGAGTATATAATTCCTATAGTCGAAACTACGACCTCATGATCAGTAGTGGCATTATACAATCTCTAGAGTCACTGGACTAATGAGACAGTAAAAAGAATAGGTACGAAAGCATTACAATAATAAAAACAATTGAAGTTCAGTTGTTTATTATATGAAACCTATGAAAAGTAATGCCGTCAGTAGACTTCTTAGTTCTACGAGAATAATTTTTGCAATATCGCAGAATACAATTCGGCATTTTCGAAAAATAACAGTAAGAAGATAATATCTAAAACAAAGTAAACACAATTGAAAACCTATTTCCACTTCGTCGTGTCTGTGTGCATAATCTATGTCTTTCTTAGGTCTTGTTCGCATCGACAACTCGACCAAGCTAAGTTGGCACCTCCTGTCGATAGCGCCGCATTCCAGCGAGGTGCATACTTTGTTTGGTCGGACTGTCGATGAGAATCGAATAACAATTTATTATTGATAATGGCGGTTGATGAATTTATTTCTATTATGTGCTAGTTTGTGAATAATTACGAAATATGTAAACTATTTACCGACAATAAACATCAGAACACTGTAATCAATTAGGTAAATATTAAAGAGTTTATTTGAAAATACGTTTACTACACAATCCGCGGTTTTACGTAGTACTAGTCCACTCTGCTCGCTTGCTCGCAGTTGACTGAACGCGTTGCGGTGCATGCACCGCAACGTCGTGCGCAAAATTGCAATACTACTCGCCTATGGTCGTAATACTATTGTTTGGATTTTTGACGATTGACACGTCATGTCAAATCGCATTTTCATTTTTATAAAATAATTGGTTTATTTTTTTTTTTTTTTGTACACCCACAGTAAATAAAACAGTAAATGGATACAAACTAAACATGTATACAATGGCGCCACTTATCTCTAAAGAGATCTCTTCCAGTGGGCCTAAGAGAGGAGATCGTGATGCAAACAGGTCTTGATGTGTGTGCAGGTTAATAAACTTAGATAAACTATAACTACATAAATACACAAATACATACATAAAAAGATATATAAACATACATAGACGTACAATAATTAAGGTAAGGAAGCGAGATAGTGTTCCTTGACTCTCTTCTTGAAGCCAGACACAGTTCTGCAGTTCCTCATATCGGTTGGAAGAGCGTTCCACAGTCTGACGGCATGAACGGAGAAAGAGTAGGAGAAGAAGTCAGATTTGTGGGAAGGACAATTGAGGCGGTAGGAGAGGTGAGGCCGGCACGATTCATCTGATGCACGCATCAGTGTGAACCGCTCCCGCAGGTAGGAAGGATATGAGGGATTGTGTAGGACATTGAAGAGGAGACATAATAACCGAGTATTTCTACGAAGACGGATTGGGAGCCACTTGAGTTCCTTGCGAAATTTTGAGACGTGATCATACTTACGTAAGTTAAAAATAAATCGGATACCTAAGTTTTGCAACCGCTCAAGTTTGTTTAAGAGCTCCTCTGTAGCATCCAGGCAGCAAGCGTCCGCGTAGTCCAAGATCGGCACGATTAGTGTTTGGGCCAGCGAGATTTTAGTATCGTGGGGCAAGAAACTCTGGAGACATTTAAGTGTATGAAAGGTGAAGTGGACCTTCTTGCTGACCTCGTTAATATGAGAGCCCCAGGACAAGTTGTTGTCGATAATAACTCCCAAGTTCTTAGCGGCATTGGTGTATTTGATAGGGATATCATCCAGCACGATAGCTGGAAGAGATGCCATATCCAGCCCTGCCAACATCTGCCGACTGCCAATTACCATGGCCTGAGATTTAGTGGGATTTATGTGGAGGCCGTATGACCTTGCCCATAGGCTGATGGCACTCAAGTCATTATTCATGACAGCGATGGCAGTCCGATACTCGTTGAGGGTAAAGTGCCTATACAGCTGTAGGTCGTCTGCATACAGATGGAAGTTGGAAGAAATGACTCTAACTGCGGAGTTGATAAAAATGGAGAACAAAAGAGGAGAGAGTACGCCACCTTGGGGCACGCCCGCAGTGAGATTGCACCAGTCAGACTGAGCGTCATTGTAACGAACACACTGCGAGCGGCCCTGAAGATAGGATTTAAACCAGGTCACAGCCTCCATGGAACAATTCAACGACTTAAGGATACCAAGGAGAATGTCAAAGTTTATTGTTGTTATAACTTTGTAACGTAATTTATAAACTTATTGGTATGAACTATTATTTAAAAATCTGTATAAATCTGTATAAATATTGGCAAGATAGTTAATAAAAAATTTAAAATTATTTACAGATAAAAATGTCACATGAACAGATGTCGAGGGTTGCCAGGTTATTATTATTTCCTTTATTTAACTTAATTACATATTTAATACATTTTTAAATAAATCTATAAAAAAAATACAAATATATTTAAAAATATAAAAAATAGTGGCCCACCGGTATCAACAAGGTACAAGGACTGGTTAGGGCTCCAGAGAGAGGAATTTCCTCAAATCGAGCAACACTGCCTTCTGCATCAGGCCCTTAATCCAACCGTCTAACGAGAGCCTCTGTAGGTGTTGGTCGAGGCTCTTGGCGATCAGTCCATGCACGGAAACGGCTATCGGAACAAAAACAGCTGAGCTGGGCCAAATCCAAGTACTTTACTTGTTTGTCTTTTTCGGCTTTCACGAGATTGCCGTCATGCGGAATAGTAATAACAACTATTATTGCACGGCGCTCTAACCGATCTACTACCACTATATCAGGCCTATTTGCAACAATAGTCCTGTCAGTGATAATAGATCGGTCCCAGTACAATGTGATATGATCATTTTCGAGAACTGGGTCGGGCACATACTTGTAATACGGTACTTCTGAATCCACGAGTTTGTATTTCAGAGCAAGTTGTTGATGGACAATCCTAGCTACTTGGTTATGCCTATGCAAATACTCGCTGTTAGCCAAACTATAACAACCAGAGATAATATGTCTAAGGGACTCTCCAGGCAAGGTGGCACGCCCGAAATATGTCAACCGTACCATCCTTCAGAATATACCTCCGGTAATTTTTAGTCATGACAACTTCGTCCATAATTGCAAAGACAAACCCTTCGGTTTCTCCAAATAGATTACCGAATCGTAGCCAGGATACTGATGATTTTAAATCAATATCAGGTCCATGTAGGGCCTCATAGAAACGTCCATGTAACTCTTTACTCTTCCATACATCCATGCGGTCATTGGTACTTAGTGTTATAGGTTTGCGCCAGTTCTCTTTAGCCAAACCGAGCGGGGTAAATCCGTTGTCTACTGCAGCAACATCACGATGCAAATCCTCGTCCACCCGCAGGAAGTATTCCCTAAGATTGCACACCTCACGGTTGTGAAGGGTCTTTGCATTAAGAAAGCCTCAACCCCCACACTTCCGTGGTATGTACAACCTCATTACAGATGAACGCGGATGATGCATTCGGTATGTAGTGAGTAGCGTACCTACGGACTTTTCTATCCAGGGCGTCAAGTTCTGTCTGAGTCCGTCTAAGTATGCCAAAACAGTACACTAAAACTGGCATGACCCAACTATAGTAGGCTCGCACCTTGTTACCGCCCGATAAAAGACTTAAGAACTTTTTTCAGACGGCCAAAGAAGCGTTCCCTCAATAATTATTGTTTCATGTCAGTCTCTGAAATGCCTAACGCTTGTGACATACCCAGATATTTATAAGTATCGGTTGCCGAAAGGGATCGAAGTTGGGTGGAATCCGACAGTCGTATTCTTTCGGAATCCACTATCCCACCCTTCTTCACATGCATGCTTGCACATTTGTCTACGCCAAATTCCATTCTGATAGAATTACTAAAGGTTTCCGTTACCTTTAGTAATTCCATCAGTTGGTGACTGTTTGGGGCAAGTAATTTTAAATCATCCATGTAAAGAAGGTGAGACAAAACCTGGCCATATTTCCGCAACCGGTACCCTAGACCTGAATTCTCCAGCAAAGCGCTGAGAGGATTCAGGGCCAGACAAAACCATAACGGACTCAGACTATCGCCCTGAAATATACCACGCTCGATCTTTATCGGTCCACCATTACCACAAGACTGTCGGCATCCTGAATAGCACAAGACGGTCTTCCATTGCCCCATGCATGTCCCTAAGAAGGTACATAAAGTTGCATCAATCTTATACAACTCCAGCACCCTCCTAAGCCATGAATGAGGCACAGAGTCATAGGCCTTCTTGTAATCTATCCAACATGTCGCCAGATCCTTGCGATTACGGCGTACCTGTTGGCTAATAACCATATCCATAATTAGGAGCTCTTTAGTGCCACGAGCCCCACTTCTACATCTATTTTGAGAGATTGACATGATGTTGTTGTCAGTTATGTGGCGCGTTATTTTTTGTCTCAAAATAGATGTGAGAAGCTTATAGACCGTTGGTAGGCATGTAATTGGTCTAAAATTTTTAGGCTCTATGGCACTACCAGATTTGTATAAGAGATAGGATGGATACCAGTAGTTAGAAAATCGGGAAGCGATCCTGATTCCAAACATGATTGGAATTGAGCTTCCAACCGTCCGTGTGAACTTCGGAACCATTTTATCCAAAAATTGTGCAGTCCGTCTGGACCTGCTGATTTCCAGTTCGGTAACAGACGGACTGCGTTTGTGACATCACTATCTATGAAATTTAATGGTTCCATAGTTTGTATCGGTTCACACAGACGATTAACATCCCGCATCCAACCATCCTCTGTGTGGCTGACAGGAGCCGACCAGATGCCACTCCAGAATGAAATGGTGGTATCATCATCTGGCCGGCGCTTGCCAATTACACTTGAATCAGATCGCTCCCAATCTCTTTAGACCCATCTCTCATCTTTTTGGAACATTCAGTTTTGGGAATACCGGTCCACTCTTTTTTTATATCTTTTTAAACGATTTGCCCACGCATAGACTTTTTGCTTCAGGTAGTCAATGCGCTCTGTGACCCGAAAAGCAAATTCTTGGGATCTAATATTAGTCCCCAAGAATGCCCGGTTCACAAAGCGCATCACTCTAGCCTCCTGGCGCCCAATGTGCTCACTAAAGAACTTAATACCAAACTGATTAAAACCCAACTGTAAAATACGAATAGAAGCCCTAATGACCCAATGTTCGTGCTTGGGAACATAACACTATTTTATTGATATTTTAAATTTTGGCGGCAAATCGCCATTCTTTTTAGCAATGTCTGATTGTTCAATGTATAGACGACATTTTTTAGTATCAATTAGGTGCAACCAATCGGAGTAATTTTATCAAATTACGTCAAAAAGTTAAACATGGAGCGCACGCGTAGGAGAGGTAAGTTAGAATCTTTAAAAATCAATAGATTAAACAGATATTCAGTTTTAAAGCATAGTTAGACGTTAGTTAAATACATTGTTAAGGCCGTGTTTATATTATTTTTATGTTTTGTTGCTTTTTAAGATGGGATACGTGGCTTCTAAATATTATGTTCCTGTACGAGTACATTCGGCGTTAATTCCAATTGTTGGTAGTAATGTTATGTTCTGATAGAAGAACATTGGGTATTTATGCTTAATTATTGTACTTCAGATTTGCGGGATAGAGACATAGCATCTTTGTTGGAAAACTCGGATTTGGAAGATTTGTTACCATCTGATGAAGATGTAGGAGATTCTACATTCATTTTACCCGAAATCCCAATAAGTAGCTCTGAAGATGAAAACGACCTTATGGAGGACCATTCCCTAGGTAATGAAAGTGGCACTCGTTGTATAAGTCGAGGGTACGAGGTGCGAGGGAGGCGAGGTAATACCAGGGGACGACGTGGTAATGTCAGGGGAGGACGAGGTAGGGCCAGAAGAGGAAGGACAATATTATCACGTGGTAGCAGCAGACCAGAAGAGGATGAAGAAGAAGGAATAATAGTAGGGTTACTGGCATAGCGATTTTATAGCAAAAGAGATGGTACTAGCCGAGCCTTCATATTTACCTTTGGATACAAATAACTATAATAATATTGATTATTTTTATCAATATGTAGATGTTGACCTAGTGACACTTATCGTTAATAAAACTAATCAGACTGCGGTTAAATTAACTGGACGTAGCCTAAATTTTAATGTAAAGGAATGGTATATTTATATTGGGATTACATTAATCATGGCACAATTTGTTAATGATTACGAGTATTATAATTAGTTATATAAGCTCCCATCGCCCAACATCGGTACAATGTTGGACGACACAACTTTCCGCATTGCCACTTGCCTTCGGCTGGGTACACCTTGTGTATCTCCGCATCATTGCACCTGTGGAGTAGCCGTCGATAATCCGGGACACCATGGCCTATCTAGTAGCAGAAGCGCAGGTCGTATACCTCGGCACACTATTCTAAACGACATAATTCGTAGGGCTCTTTCCACCGCAGGTCTTCCGGCCGTACGTGAACCAAATGGTTTAGCAAGAAGCGATGGAAAGAGACCGGACGGTATGTCGTTGGTACCGTGGAAGATGGGAAGGCCTTTGGTGTGGGACGCTACATGCGTTGACACCTTAGCACCTTCACACCTTCCAAGCACATCCGGATGTGCCGGTACTGCATCGGCTGAAGGCCTCAAACGGCGTAAATATGCTAACCTAGCAGGTGATTACATATTTGAGCCGTTTGGGGTTGAGACACTGGGGTCATGGGGTCCGAGTGCTCGCCACCTTTATAGAGACATTGCTAAACGCTTAATCGATGCTTCTCAGGACCAGAAGGCTGCCTATTTTCTGGCCCAAAGAATAAGTATCGCCATCCAACGTGGCAACACAGCCAGCATTCTGGGAACCTTCCCAGTCGGCAATGACGCGGAGATTTTTTTAAACGATATTTTGTAATGTAAATATTTTTAGTACCTATATAATTATGTATATTAGAAATTCATTTTATATTTTTTATTTTATCTTATAAAATCAGACTTACATATGTTTTTTTAGTTTCTAAATGAAACTTTGATCTCTGATTGTATTATTTTTCTAGAGTTTATTTTTTATTTTATATTTAGTTCGATTTTTTGTTAGTAAGCAGGTTAGAAAGAAGCCTTAATTTTTTAATGACTTGAAATTGTATGATTATTTGGATTTTGTACATGTAGTTTTATTTGCCTTACAACCCATTGTTCTCCTCAAAGTACACAGAATAGTTACCTAAACTTGTACTTATAACCCGATGTACTTCCACAAGAACTTGAAATTTTACAATTAAATCTATGAAAATGGGTTCCTTTCCATCTCAATATGTCATACAAAACAGGTTTTAAATAGATGTATCCTATATCACTCGTTTTTTGACTTTTTTATGCTTGGGCTTTTAGCCTGTATAAAATTTTGTTCTTATGGAAGAACACTGGGTAATTATCGGTTATAGTCCGTTTTTAGCTTGGGCGCCAGGAGGCTAGGGCGAGTATTGCCCGACCTGAAGCAAATAAGTTTCCCAATGATTGCCCTGGTCTCGGCAATACGACGTTCAATCCTATACTGCCAGGCTGGTGTAACAAATTTCGGTCGAGTAGCTTTATCATTTGATAAAAGCTTAATATTTGCTACTCGACATGCCGCAACAGCCCCACAGTACAGAATCAAATGTGTATCACCGAGATTTTCACTACTGTTAAAATAGTCTAACAGTAGTGAATCCAGAGCACACATTAGGGCTATATTTTTCTTATGCGTAGGCAAACGCGGTAGACGAGGTCTTTCGGTAGGTATTACGTTTCGATATTCCCTCAGTGCACATTCCAAAGCGCTCCCTAATTGTACATTGCAATGAGTACTTACATCTGTAACCCCGGTATCCCATAAATCATCATCAGTGGGACGTTGTGTGGAAACAGTAGGAACATGTGTACCTGATGATGTAGGTATTGTGATACCAGGATTACCCTGTAAATCTGAGCGAAGCCTCTCAAGCACGGCATCATCCAACATATGACCACGTTGTATAACCCGCACTTGATCCGACAGACGTTGCGTTGATACGTTAACAGTTGGTTCGAGCTCCTGAAACAGAGACAGCAATCATACACGATACGCAGTGAGATTAATTCCTCCCTCTGTAGCCGCATAATATGCCCGCATGACGTTCTCGTTCATGGAAGAAGTCCATCGCATGCGGTGCACATTACCACCGGCAGCGGGGTCCCTAATCGAAGCCGGAGGGCGTCGGGGTCCCAAGCAGGTCGGTGGCCGGCCTCTCCCCTGCCGACGTACAGGTGGAGGCGACGTCGGTGGAGAGAAATACTCGTCGCTGCTAGAGCTCGACGCCTCACCAGTAGCCAAAGTTTCCGGCAAATGGGAGGCGGAGTTATTCGACGAGTCCGGGGTTGGTAGTTGTGCAGTTTGTCTCTCTCTGGCTCTAGCTCTTGTGAGCATATTTATCCTTTATCATCATCCATCCATTTCTTGATATTGTTTATATTTGATTAATATTTTCTTAATTTCTTAATTTTTCTTTATCTTGATAATATATAGTTTGTATATGTAATTTATAAATTTATTGCAAATCTTTAGTTTCAGCCCTAATATGATCTCTAGCGCGGCTGTTGGTGTGGACCTCATCGCACCGGGATCATGAGGGCTGCTAGCCTTTGGAATTTGTCTAGTTCTTTCTTGTTTTCACCTGTGGCAGCCTTGTGCCACCATGTGACGTCGGCGTGTGACGTCACGTGGGTTGGTGCGAGCAAGACGGACGATCAAGCTGTTCGGCGTCTCAACGATTATATATAAGCGTGCCACGCGATGTCTCATTCCCTTGTGCAGCCTACGACTTCTCCAGGTGACGTTATCTGTCCTCCTACTGAGCACACGTCCCGTGATTCTCAGACCTGTAACCTGTATCGATATAGTACTAAATATTGTATTGCTTCTAATTATCCACGACCCCTAAAGCCGTGGCAGTAAATATTGTAACGAGTAATCTCAAACATTTTATGTATAAAAACATCCTAGTGTTTCTATTCCAACTCAATCAGTGAAACTCTCCAGGTATTCAAGCTAGGAGTCTATCAACGTTACAACCATACCAGGTTACACGCCTCAGTGACGTGGGAGCGCGCCCCAGGGACGCGCTGCTCCTGTACATCTGCGCTGGTCTGCGCAACGGCAACTGACTCGCCGTGTACCTGTTGCACTGCGTGTAGCCAGAGCCGCGCGTCAGTGCTGTGCGCGCAAGCTGCCGCGCTACTTGGTGCCTACGTACTTCACGAAAGCGGTGCACGCGCCACTACTCGTGGCGTAACAGACGCACGAGAGCTGGGCTGCGCATATACGCCGCTTGCCACGGGTCACCAGCGCCACGCGCGGTATCAAAGCACTCGCTGTTGGCGGGTCTGTCACGCTTGCCACGGGTCACCAGCACCACCCGCGGTGTCAAAGCACTCGCTGTTGGCGGGTCTGTCACGCTTCAAATCGGGTCACATGCGCTGCTGGGGCACCAAAGCTGCTGGCAGGGCATACAGGCGAGGCGCGGCCGCACACCCTGGCGTTCGACGCGTGCTTGCACTACGGGGCCGGTGCCATACACATGGTGGGCTGAGCTCCAGAAAATCGTGCTCACTGAGTGCGCATCAGGTGTCACCCTGGAGGGCTTAGTCCCTGAAAGTCGTGCTTGCTAAGTACGCATCAGGCGCTGCCCTGGTTGGCGGAGTCCCTGTATGGTACTATAAGTTTGAACGCAGGCGCACTCCTGGTTCAAATCTAAGTATGAGTATAATGGGGATTTTCTAAGCATGCATACTTTTAGATTTCTAATTTTTATTCTAATTCACTATAAGAGTGTATGTGTTTTTGATGAGGGCCTTGTACGCGTGAAGAACGACAGAACAGGCAACAACGTTCTTGGAATGATTAATATACACCTCTTTTCTTATACAGGTGACTACTCTGACGATGCAGGGACCCTCTGACACTCCTGCAGTACTTGCTAGCACTCCGGCGCACTGTCACACACTGGCAACGAGGCGGCGAGAAATCTCACCGTGGTCGCTAGTGCTCCTGTCTCCGACTACGCAACTTGACGTGATGCACTATTTTTACAAGGTTACATGTTAGAAGAATGAGTAATATTACTACTCAGGAAACGATTAAAGCTTTGCGTGAGTATTTCTCACTGTGGGGGATTCCCAGAAAATTGTGTTCAGATAATGGTCCATCTCTTTGCTCTAGGGAAATGGAACTGTTCTTGTCTAAAAATGGTGTTGATCATGTACTCATTGCACCGTTCAATGCAGCATCGAACGGAGCAGCAGAGAATTCTGTGCGCACGTTTAAAAATTATGGACAGCCTTATTCATAAATTTATGTTATCCTATAATAGCACACAACATTTTGCAACCGGTAAATCTCCTGCTCAGTTGCATTTGGGCAGAGAACTGTTTACAGCTATGGATCGTTTAAAGAATAAGTTAAGTTTAGATTGTAAGTCTCATGATCAAAGGCTTAATTATTATTGTAAGAAGGCCTTTGTGGTGGGTGATAGTTTTTAATGTAAAAATTTTGGGGTTCGTGGTACCAAGTGGTTACCAGGATATGTTCATAAAAAATTGTCTCCATTAGTGTATCTTATTAAACTTGCAGATGGGAATATTGTTAAGCGTCATGTAAATCAATTACTTGTTTATGAACCTGAGATTTTGGATCAGGATACTACAGAGTCAAGATGTACCATCGGACTAGAGTCACCTACTTCTGTAGGAGCTTCGGTACCCACCACAAGTGTCGCTTTACCAGTTATGTCATCAGATAATGTATCAGATCCTAGCAAACCTGATATCCCAAAATTACCATCTCCTTGTCTGGGTTCTAGACCCAAAAGAACAATTAAGCCACGTGCAATCTTGGATTTGTAATGTTTTTTTCTTTTTATTTAGTAAATAGTTTATCATTCTTATTTTAAGGGGAGAGGATTGTAATGTTTATGGTATTATCTGTTGTGGAGTTGGCAACAATCTACTTCACTATGGTTTTGTGTTTTGTCTATGCCCTTCCGGCAGACACCATGATGTTGTTCCTGCTTGTGTGCGTTATGGCAAGATTGTCAAGATGTAAATATTCGGTTCGCTGTTAATTCTATAACTATCAGTGTTGGAAGTTAAATAAACAACTTTAGAATACTACGCAGTGTTTATAATTCACTTCAATTAGTTTCTAGTAACTTAGCGTAATTTGCATGTTTAGTTTAGACACTTAGAATAATTTATAGAAAACGAGGGAACGAGGAATCTATGCCCGTTGACCGCCCGATACGCAACAGTTTAAAACACTTGTATTTTTTTTGGAAATTTACTGACACTTAGAATATTTCAACACTACTACTAATTTGACTTGTAGTTTATTTAGTAAGTTTTTAGACTTCCCTTTATTTATGTTTCCTTTGGTTATAATATTTAGTTGCTACCTCTAGTACAAAACATTATCCTACGAATTCAAAGGTTTGTTTTAATTCGTAGCTAGTTTGCTTTACTTTAGACAGTGTTTACAGTGTTATTTGTTTGATTTTAGAACCATGATTATAATTGTTTTTGTACTATCGCTTACATTGTAAAAGACACTACAGCATTGTTTGCAGCGTTTTAGAATTGCATACATAAATAAGGCTTTGATACTTTTTTCATTTTATAGTTTGTATAATTTGCTAATAGTTCATATTAATTATGGAAGAAGTAATTAATTCTGTAAATAATCTAAAATCTGTTATAACTAAGGCATTCACGAATTTTAAGAAAAGCCCTAAAGAGCGAATCACTTTAGAATATGTAGAAACTAAGCAGGAACTTCTCGATAAAAGTTGGGTTCAATTTGAAGCCCACTTTGTTACGCTTCGTGAGCAAAGTAAGGATGGAGTGGAACAAAAGGTGTTGGATACTTATGACGCCACAGAAGATATTTATGTTAGTTATAAAACCACGCTGAAATCAATACTGAAAAAATTTGCAGCGCCAGCACCTGCACCAGTATCCAAATCAACGGATCAAACCGTAAAGAAATCAACCTTTGTTAAATTACCTAAAATATCTATTCCAACCTTTTCAGGCAAATATGATGACATTCAATGATTTGTTTAAATCTTTGGTCCACAAAAATGAGTCCCTGGATGATTGTCAAAAATTACACTATTTAAAAAATCATCTATCCGGAGAAGCGGAGCAATTAATTCGGCATACTCCAATTACTGACGCTAATTATGCTCAGTGTTGGGCTTTGTTAGAAAGGCGTTACAATAATAAAAAATATATTGCTCATTGCATTTTAAAACGTTTGTTCAGCCAAAAACAGTTGCATGTTAAATCAGTTTCCGGTCTTAAAGAGCTTTTCGACACCACCAATGATTGTTTAAATGCATTCAAGAATTTGGACGTTAATGTGAGCACATGGGATGTTATCATTATTGAAATAGTAGCATACAAATTAGATTTTGAAACCCGTAAACAGTGGGAATTAAGCATTAATCCCACTGGTTCGAACGAATTGCCTACCTTTGCACAGTTTAAGTTGTTTATTGAGAATAGGTATCGCGCATTAGAATTTATAGAACCACAGAAGTCGTATTTACGCCACAATAAAGGATCGCATTTTCACACTCCAAAAGCGATGGTGGCCACAAACTCTTCAACCATGAACTGTAAGTATTGCCGCGAACCTCACAAGCTTTGTTTCTGTAAAAAGTTCGCCAAGCAACAGGTCAATAATCGACGAGAATTTGTAGCTAAAAATAATATGTGCTACAACTGCTTAGGTAGTAATCACACTGTCTCTGATTGCAAAAAGCCAACGTCTTGTAAAATATGCCAACGACGTCATCACTCTTTACTACATCCCAGCGAGGACACTTCTGCCAGGAAGTATGAAGGTACTGCTAAACCTTCTACAGAACAAGCTCAGGTTAATGATGCACCTATAGTCTCATGTCTATCCACAGGCGCAGTTTCTAAGCCGCGGAACGTCTTATTAGCAACAGCTTTAGTTAACGCTGAATCCAAGTCTGGTAATCATCAAACAATCCGAGCTTTGCTCGATCAAGGCTCACAGGCTTGTTTTATAACTGAGGCTACAGTACAATTTCTGAACCTGAAAAGGATTCCTGTTCACGGCATCGTATCAGGATTAGGTACCAACAGGTCAAGAATAATGAAGCATATAGTCAATTTGTCAATCCAGTCACGCACGGATACAAATTTTAAGCTTCACTTGAATGCTTATGTATTAGGTAGGATAACGTCTTACTTACCTGATCAAAGCATTAGTTCAACTAACTTTGATTGGATTAAATCAAAGGGTTTATGTCTAGCAGATCCAAAGTTCAACGTGCCTAACAAAATAGACATTCTGTTGAGAGCTGATGTGTATAGCCACATTTTACAAGAAGGTATGATGAAGAGCCCTTCAGGTACTCTTATCGCTCAGAGCACCACTCTAGGTTGGATCCTGTCTGGCTCAATCAACACTGAGAACACAGAAAATCTAAAAACTATAAATATTACTGTTATGCAAATCTGCGTCTGGGTGTTGCCAGACGCAATAATATTGAACAGTCTTAAAATTTTAGCTCCTATAAATTTATTAGTGAAATAAATACAAATTACATCATATAACTCCAATATCATCACAATAGTAGTGCAAAAATAATCATTTCAAAGAATTTTGTGTATATTAGTGTAAAAATAAGCTAAAAAGTGACGAATCAGCTGACCGTATTGTTCAATGTTATTTCACGTAAATACATAATGTTTCTCCTATAATAGGTAAAATTATTCTATTATACGTGTTTATTCATATACTCAACATTGAAAACAGGCGATCTATTTTCGTAAGTACAGAAAAGTTTTGATTTTAATTTACCGGTACCTAACATAACCTCGAACTACCTACTTGTATTTTCTAAATTGCATTTAATTGCACTTATTTGTCGAGAATATGAATACCCGTAGCCGTAGAGCCTTGTCCCGCCAGCAGGAGGAGCCCAAACTTCAGCTGGTGTTGCAGGAACTTAAATCTAAAACAGAGCTCTGTTTACAATTAGAAAAAGAAAGAGAAGAAAATGAAAAATTGTTTATAGGTGCTTTAGAAGATAGTAAAAAACTAAAATCTGAACTAGCTAGGCTTCATATTAGTTATGATGAAATTGTAATGCAGCGGAACCACCTTCAATCAATAGTAGATAGGTTTCAAGAGTGCAGTGACGAGTATGAAGGGACCTTGAGGAGGACTACCTTGCTGGAACAGGAGCTACGGGATGCCCAGGGGCACATCTTACACCTGGAGTCAGCTGCCAAGCAAGTCGTAGTCCAACAAACGGATAACCTTTATAACGAGCTAATTAGTTGTACTCCGCAGTTTGTTCCTTCTGCAACAGTTCCAAACCTGGACTTGTCTACTATAGATCTTACCAATGACAGTTCATACCAACTGGACAAGCCAGTTTATTTTTGCAGCAGGAATAAACTAAAAAAATACCTAAAAATAAAGAAATTCATTTTAAAATCAAAGAAACAATTAAAATATCATAGAATCTTAATCAAAAAGTGTAAAAATGTTAACTCTAGTTTAAAATTAAGAGAACAAGCTAAATTATCTATGTTAGAACTTAAACAAAGTCATTTAAAACATTACACTGACACACAACGCTTAGAGTCACAAATAAAAAATTTGCAATTTGAATTAGAGTATGTCACTAAGAAATATGAATGGTCTCTAAAAGACTTTAATAAGTGTTCATCAAGTATAGATAAGGTACTCAAAACATCTAATTATAATACTGAGCGCCTTAATACCTTCATAAATAACCACTCGTGCAACATCAACTGCACAAGTCCTTCTCAATCTTTGGAGCACCAGGCTTCCCTTACAACTTGCTCCCCTTCTCCTTCATTAGTTAGAATTGTGACAGTGAACTGTGACATAGAATTGTGTGACAGTGTAAAAAGTAATAGTCATACTTATACTAAACTAGTTTTATTTAGTGATGATATTGGAACTGATTTTGGTTCTTTTCTGATACAACAATTTAATTCAAATTGTTATTCAATTATTCTGTTATCCAGGTGCATCTTTAAATGAAATTATGCAAAAGATATTAGAATATAATTTTGACTCAAACAGTAAAATGATTATTTTCTGATCAAACAGGGTTAAAATTAACAAAAATGTAATAATAATAATAAAAGAATAACCTGGCAACATGTAACGGATCTCTACTCACACGAGTAGATCCGTATGATAAATTTATGTCTGCAACGCTAATTCTTCTTGAAGAAGACCTTCAAATTGGAAACATAAAATAAAGAATAATGAGATTCGATTGTTTTATTTCCCCTTTTAAAAAATATCATTCTTAATTGAATAAATCTCATTTTGATATTATAAAAATTATTTATAACTGCCATCTGCTGGCAATTAACAATTACATTTAAAATCAATGTCGGATACACTATATTCTCTAAGCAAATAGTACTTAGTTCATCCTATTATCACTAGATGGCGCTAATTATAAATTTTAAATGAATCAATTTATTAAATTTTAATAATTTACTTATTTTCTGCATGTCTAGTTATTAAACATAAGTATAAGTAAGAGACAGTACCTTAGGGGTGATTGGTTCATTAGTTGTCACTTTATAGCCAATGTAGAAGTAGAATTCGTAAATCTGGAAATGCATATATTAGATTAGGAAGGAAATTAAGGTTTATGTTGGATTTCAAATTATTGATAGATTGGTAATAATTGATGTTAGAATATTGATTGTGCCAGTACCTACGACTACCATTCAAAATATAACATTAAAATTCCAATTAATAATAAAGTTATGATCAAAAATATGAAAGTATTGAATAGAAAAGACAGTCAATTTAGTCAAACTTAGACCCTAGGTATAATTTTGAATACAAGTTATTATTGATGTATGTATCTATTAAATAAGTAAATATATATTATGTATTATGTAAATTCAATTAGAATGCCAAGTACAAATTAAGTTATGTAGTAGAAACATTGAATTCCAAACATTCAAAGTTCAGGATAAGTAAGCTATAAAAATATCTTAAAATTTCACATTTAACCAAAAGAATATGCTAAAAATGAGATAAATTCTACTCCTATAAGTTCATGAGGTATCACTGTTAGTTATAATCATGAGTTTGCTTAAGAATTGATAAATTCACATTATACTTAAAAATATTGGTCCAGTAACTTAGTGAAAATTCAATCTGTTAAAACTATGCTAATGCCTGTAATTATTATGAAGTACTAACATATCTGAGGAATGTAGACTACATATAAAGTAGAATATAGCAGGGAAGTAGGAAATATTAGGAGTTTAGTGGTAGAAAATAAAGATTAATTTACCAAAATTTTAACAATTAATTACAATTGTTTCTTCAAATTTGAGGTGTCCCATGATGAAGAGTGACAAGTTCTTATAAGTAGAATCTATGTAGATATCAGAATAATAGGTAGAAGCCAGATAAACATTAATTTAGATAGAAAATTTAGATTACCAAAATTAATAACTTCAATACAGATTAAAATGTTACAATATTGTATTGTTAGAATACATCATAGAGCCTAATATTCTTAAAAGTGGTTGAAATACATATCAGTTAGGTTTATATCAAGTTATTATTGCTAGAAATAATATACATGTATGAATGAAATTTCTTGGCACTAAATTTAGATAAATAGTAAATTAATTGATATAACGTTGGACTTTTCACAATTCTTTAGAGATCGTACTAGAATATTCCAAAAACACTTATTCATAAATATTAATTTTATTAGAGAAAGATAAAGAGGTATTCTAAACCATTATTATATTTATTAATTTTATTTAGAATTTAGGTACATTTGAATGGGTTCTGTATGTTTAGATTATATAATTAAGATTTAAAGTTAGTTAATGGTTATTGGAATTGTTGGAAGTGGGAAAGAGTGTAGATCAGTGTTGCTAGAATATAGAATGGGTTTTACGGGAAAAGAACGAATGATACGGATATGGGAGGTGGTTTAGGAAAGGTTATAAAAACGAGAGTGCGGGATTCTCGTCCTCTTTTCTTTCCTGATTTTCGACGTACAACAAGCTCTTTTGATTTTCGGAATTTCGTCGGTAACGTAGCTCTTTGATTTTCGGAATTTCGTCGGTAACGTAGCTCTTTGATCTCCTGGTTTTCAATAGTAACGTAACTCTGCTCGTCCTCTTTGATTTTCGGAATTTCGTCGGTAACGTAGCTCTTTTGCTTTTCGAATTATCAACGGTAACGTAACTCTGCTCGTCCTCTTTTCTTTTCGCAATTTCGATAGTAACGGAACTCTGCTTGTCCTCTGAGTGGTCGGTATCATCTAGTGCGCGTTTCGACCGTCGACATGTGAGTATTTTAAGTACCTGCACAATACACCTACCCCTACAATTATTTATTATATATATATGTATTTATTTTATTATACGCCTTTGTCTAGAATCCTGGCCAGATTCTATTCAGAGGGATACACACACATTTTACTCAAGCATTTATCGCTTCTAAGACTTCTGGGGATAGAAATGAATAGATATTTTATATCTATTGCATTTGGGAAAGAGATTGAGTCTGGTCTCTTGGCGATAAGTGTACGACATTACATACTAGTCCGCGCTATGAGACTAGCACTAATTTAAGTGATTCAAGATGCAGCTGCAGAGCAACGAGGAGTCGAGGAAGACGTCATTTGAGGTCAGATCTTTTCATCTATTAAAATCTTTGTGAATTGTTTTATCCAAATACCCTCCGTGTATTTGCCAATGTCATGAAGTTTTACCCACATATTTTTGATAATTTAGAAATTGGTCACACCGTATGGACAGCGAACTGACGAATGATTTCTAGAGTTTTGGTGTGCAAACTGATGAATATGGTAGAATTATGGTAAAATTTGTCTAAGGGCTCGGAATGCGTACATGAACGATAAAGTAAGGATAAATTCATGATTCAGCGTAATCGTCGTAAGATAAGTGTCCATTTTGTTCAGATTGAGGATGTGTAGGTGCAATAAATCCAGTGTAGTTTATAGACATCCAGCGTTATTTAAATGTTCTATATTGTCCTGGCGTACAACATTCTAGGCACATTCTAGTTCAATGATTGTGACAGCATAATCGAATCTCCAGTGTCAATTCTAATTAGTTCTGTTAGTGCGTGTAGTAATGACTAAGTAATCACTACTTAGCCAATTTTAACGAGATAATTTTGATGAAATCGTCTTGAACCGAAGTAGGAAGCGTGGTAGGAACTACCCGTAAATAATGGTCATATTATCATACTTACTACCTACTACATATCAACCTACCTACCTACCTAATTAATGAATATTGTGAATCGAAAAGTTGTCCAAAATTGAATATAATTACAATGCTGATTCTAATATCTTTATTGTATATTACCTACATACATATTATATTTCATACCGTTGCTTGACCACCCTGAACTAACCAGCGAATAACCTGAGGTGTATGAACAGAGTCATAAACCATTAGGAGGATTGATCTGAATTACATATACACTTTAGTGTACCACATTCGCTATATCATTCCTGTAATGATTGGTAATCCTCGTCCGTAATCAGAAGCACCTAGGTGAGGTTGAAACAAATTATGTTAGCATACTTGAGTGTGTCTATATTCGCCAAATCTTTCATGCAATGATTGGTAAAACCAGTCCATTGTCGGAGCTATGCCTAGGATGGCATAAACTAAATTAATTTATATTAGTAACCTTTACTGTGTGATACCTAATTATATATTTGGTGAATCATGGTAATAGGTGAGGTAACTTGGTTCATAAGCCTGTGGGAATTCCTTCTTGAATTCATCTCGCATACCTTTATTATTGAAACCGCTAATGGAATGATAGTATCAGAATAATACTACCCCCCATGTGTTTTATTATAGGAATTTCCAATTTTGTAAGATTTTGGATAGCGGATGGTTTGAGATGGAAGCATTTTAATCTTGGGTTAAATTGTTTCCTGGTATGCTGAACAAGCTTCAGTTGATATACATGAAGATGTAGCTGTATTTGCTCATCTCAGAAATCGATTAAATCTTGGTCTACTAAGCGTTTGGCGCTTGCATATTTTCAAGGTTATAACATACCTGGGTATCCTCCAGTCTACTCGGAGCTATGTCTCACCAGAGGAGATTGGAATTTATAAGAGAAACCTAAGTAGTTCTAACAGCCTGGTTCGTTTAGAACTCTGATATCCAAGTCAGACTAGCTTGATATTCCTAGGTGCAGCAATGGAATATTGAGTGAACTCCTACCCAACTTACCCACTCCTTATAGTACTTATTCTGATCTATCCGTAGAATGTAAATAACAATTACATAATACATTTTCAAGAAGGCTATTCTACATAGGTGAAGGTAATTATTCAATAAATACTCTACAATAAATATGGTTGTTTTATTATACCTACTTTTCCCATTGTGGTCAAGCAAATGTATAAACTATAATCATAAAACCATACTTACTTATCCCTTCATCCTATATTAATCCTACTCGGGTTACCAGAAGCTAATTCTTAAATACTTGTATCTATCTGCTAAAATAGTTCAGAATGGATTTATGTTACATTAATGATAACTATCTTGATGTATATCTGAGTGTTTGTGGTACGGACATTCATATGTTTACAACTTCAACCACTTTGCTGGCATGGTTGCAACTTGGCTTACCGATGGTCCGGACTCTCTTGGCCTAAGGGCAAGACGAGATAGACTGTATCGTGTATTGCTGATTGTATTTCATGGGCAGCCCTTGTGAATTTGAGCACTGCTCCGGACTCACTGGATTTCCTTGACTGGACCAGATTGAGATAGAGTTGATGTATCATTGGATCAGGGATTCTACGGTAGATGTATCCTCGGATCTTCTACAATTCGTCATTTTATAAATCATGAGACTGTTTGTATGAACATGATCTCAGATATACCAATAAGCTTTGGAGGTTCTTGCCAAGCATAACTCCTAGCTGAACTATTATGGCTATCACTGGGTATACTTACCTATTGATAATATTAACATCAATATTGTGGATCTGGAACTCGTTCTAATCCCTTCGTGATCAGCTGTTCAAGCTGCTTCATCATCCAAAAATATCTTCACGAGGAAAAATGGTGTATGTGTTGTTTTCCAGTCGGTCTCTGCGTGGCTGGGGCAGTAAAAGACCTTTTCCAACCCCACATTGTTACCTAATTATCTACAGTCCATTACCCCTCCTAATTATCATGACCATTCGGTAAACATTTAATTATTGCAACTAGTCTGTATGCTACATCCCTAGGTTCTATAATAACCACTATAATTCAATATCTTATTATAAATAAATAGGTACTCACTTGTTGTTAAAGCTTTAATAATTTATTACAGTAATCCAGAATAATATTATCAATATTAATGTCACTTTTAGGTTATGTACACGATTGACACTAAAATACCTTTCATCTATTACTGATAGGACAATCTGAGTTACTAGAACAACTTGTCTAGGTTTAGGGAATTAAAAGCACTAGTTAGGTCTAACAAATAATTTAGAATCACTATAAGATATTAACTTCACTTATTTAGGGTTGAAATTAGAAGCACGATTTAGGTCTTACATTATAGTTCTGAGCGCATAATCACAAAAAGAATCCGGTTTGCTATGACACAACGTAGAGTCCTACCACTAATCACTAGACGATCGATCACTTTGGCCAATCTTCAGTAAAAGTTCATATTAGAAGTACACTATAGGTATTCTAAATGGAACTATATAGTTGATATACTATCATCTTATCAGATAGACTAGTATAATCATTTTAGACGATTATAATGCAGCTTTCCATGTATTTCAGATTCTCCGTCCAGAATTCAAAAATTATAATCCATGTTCAATTTATTCTAAATATAATTCCTTCCATATTCTAGGTTTTCCTTCTTCTTAGTCTTCTTTCTTTCTGTATTTATTTATAGTCCTTTCCTTTCTTTCTTCCCTCTTAGTTTATAGATAGATATATTAGTTAGTTAGATAGTTATAGTTAGATAGATGTGGTAGAGGAGGGTTTTTTACAATTTGGTGGCGCCGTAGACCAGGATACAAGTGATTTGTATGGCTGTAGAATAGGTTATGCAATATTTGGATTATCACATACATATTTCATCATAGGTTATTCTTGAATCTGAAATCATTCAACATAATTAGTATATACTAGGCTGCTTATGAACGTCCGTGGCTTAATAAAGTCACAATTTGTTGCTCGTGAAATGGTTGTGTTTACTGCGCTATTTAGGTTAAGTAGGTAAGTACAAGTAGGAAACTAAATTAGTTAGTCAAGTTGCTCGTATAATGTTTTCTCATCTTCATTAATAAATAACTCACCTTATTAAAATAATGACGAAGTAAATTATTCCTTTTATATCCAAACTAAGAACTTTTTCATAATTATAATATTAATTGCTAAAATTCCTAAGCGGCAGCCATGGACCATAGAGAATATTAGTATATAATAGAGTTGTTGCTTTTAGCTAGAAATTTGACCATAGAGTAAATATTTGGAATCTTGTATTCAATTTTGGAATATTGTGTATTATTTCAGGGAGATACTTCGGTAAGTACTTAATAAATTGATTCATTGATGTATGATACAGCTTTTTTATTATTATCTGTGTATTGTTACTTTACATTTTCTTTGTGTATTGTTGTGTTTATTTCAGAGCGGACAAAATTTAATTTTATACTATTTTATGTTTTGCTTAGAGAATCTGGTGTTTACAGTCAGTATTTATTCTCATTTATATTATTCTCAAATAAATAACGATTACGGGGGCGTACAATTACTAATAAATTCAATTCAAATTGAGCAATACAGGTAATTTAACTTAATATCGAGCCCAATCGATATTCCAACTAGACGATTTTGACGGAATTGTCTTTGCCAAGTGTCAAAAACAATTCTCAATTGTCATATTGTAGTTAAGGTAGGCAGTATAGTCAAAAGACTTTAGCCTCCCGAACAATCTGTCATGTCATGTCAGTTGTCAAAGGTTTGACTTCAACATAGTAGCTGTCAAGTCAAATTGAACTTGGTAAATATATTTACGTTACCGTTACGAAGTTTTAAAAAGTTTATTATTTGTTTTAAATTAATTGTTTTACAAAATCGGGTCAATATTAGCGAATTAGTTCAATTAATTACGTAAAGAGTAATGCATTGCGTTCAGTGAAAGTTATGGAAGTGTGAAAGTTTGTTGTTGTGAAGTTTCAGCTATGAAAGTTGCCGGTAAAAATGTATGAGTGAGTTCAAATAGTGTGTTTATATTGGAATTACAATAAATACAGCGGTAAGTTGAATCATACATGTACTTACGTGTACTTATGCTACCATTGTTGCATAATACGGTAAAACAAAGTTATTGTCACGCTAGCTTTGACTTAGAAGTTGTACAGGGAATTTATGCGTTTACTATGAAGTAGATTAAAAATCATACTAGTTAAACTGCCTTAGCGCTCCTTACGTATATGTATGCCTAATAAAAAGTCTAGCCATTAGAATTACATATGGCCTGCATTGAGTTAGATTAGGTAATTATAATATATACTATAATGTATTGGGTAAATCTTTCACAAGTATAAAATAAAATAACATAGGTATATACTTGCTATATCCTTCTTTACATGAAATGAAATACTTTATCAGTGATTAGAATAAATAATAATAAGTGATTGTGATTTATAACTTTATCAGTGAAATACTTTTATCAGTGATTAAAATAAATAATAATAATAAGTGATTGTGATTTATAACTTTATCAGTGAAATACTTTTATCAGTGATTAGAATAAATAATAATAAGTGATTGTGAATTATAACTTAATCAGTGAAATACCTTTATCAGTGAGTAAAATAAATAATAATAAATAAGTGATTGTGATTTATAACTTTATCAGTGAAATACCTTTATCAGTGAGTGAATAAATAATAATAAATAAGTGATTGTGATTTATAATTAGTTGAATAACTGTTATATCTGTGTCCATTAAATAATTACAAGTGTTAGTAAAATGAATCGAGCACCGAGAAAGAGATTGGCTAAAGCTTCAAATATCAATGCAGCAAGCGACAGCCCGAAACCAAAACGAAAGAAGATAGATCCGATAACTTATATGACAAAAATGATAAAACAGGCTGTGACCCCAATATGTATGAAATTGTCTCAACTAGAAGGGCAAATACGGTCTGCATCTTCTTCAGCAAGCAGCGGATCAACTGATCAGCAATTTCAACCTACAACCAACACCAATGCAATGAGACCTATTGAAGGTATGGGAGTTGTTTCTGGAGGTTACCCGTATCTCCAGCCACAACTAGATAAACCTAGATATCCTGGGAGTAAAAGAAACATCCTGTTACTTTTATAGAAGACCTTACAGCATATTTAAAGAAGATTCCTAGTGGGATGACAAATATAGATCTCATTATAGAATGTTTAGAAGGGGAGACTCGTGATTGGGCCAGACTTTATAAGGACAGGTGGATGCAGTTTGACGATTTTAAGAGGGACTTCCTGGATCATTACTGGGGAGAAACAGAACAAAATAACTTGCGTCGTAGGATAGTTCAAAACACTTGGGACGGTTCAAGAACGACTATGCAGGGACATTTTATTGGTCTATGTGGCCAATCAAAAATGTTAACGTATCCAATGCAAGAGAATCAACTCGTGGGGGATATAATACGCCATTTCCCGAAGGATGTACAGTTTGCTTGGTCAACTAGTAAAGCTTCAACTATTTTAGAGGCCACTGAATTTTTAAGGAAACTAGACAATATCAACATTCAACGGGGGCGCGATCTTCAAGACACTCCTAAGTCTTCTCTTCCACCATCACATCGGCAACATGCTTCTTCAGGTCGACAGTTTAACAAGAAATTCAACTATCAACGGCAATATCAGAAGAATGCAACGCAACGTGGTGATAAGGAAGAAAATAATGTATTGGTATCAGTAGTTAACGATGTTAGTGATAGGGAATCTAATAATTTAACCACTGTTGGTGACATGTGCTCCAATGCACCAACTACGACAGGAGCAAAGAGATTACCTATATCTTTACATATTATGTTGTCCATGGGGTGGAAGCCTGGATCAGGATTAGGTCGGCGTCAAACAGGAATCTTAAAACCAATTAGACCTAGGGGACAGGTTAATAGATTAGGTTTAGGTCACGAATTATACAATCTTGATTTTTTTGATTATCCTAATACAATCATAGAATTATTTAAGCTTAAGTCTGATGTAAATAGTAGTGATTTAATTAAAACAGTAGGGACAGTTAATTCATTGTTCAAGGAAGAAGACCATATCGTACCAGAGATACAACAAGAAGTAAAATCTGAAATAGTTGTTGGGGTGTTAGGGAAGAATGTAGTTAGCTTAGTCGATACCGGTAGTGATGTTACATGTATTTCAGGGACTCTTTGGGAATTAATATACTCTGAGCTTAAGGATAAAGTTCCTTTGCTTCCAGTTAGGTCAATTCAAGTTAAAAGTGCTTGGGGTGGGAAGAGTTCAAAAATTCAACAGATGACTATATTACCAGTTGAATTTAATAATATTACTATTGATACTAGATTTTTAATAATACCTAACTTAGTGAATCATATGATTTTAGGGTTTGATTGGTTATTAGCGAATAAAGTAATTATTCAATTAGAGAACCCACCCTTTGGATTAGAAATTGTTAAAGATAATGTCAAATGTTCTATACCATTCTGTGAATATAAATTATTAAGAAGAATAACTACGGAACCTAGCTTTCCTGAATGTTTAAGTAAAATTAAAACCGGATTGCCTCTTCAAGAAATTCAAATTAATAAATTAAAGGAAGTCCTTAACTTACATAGAGAAGTATTTACTAACAAGTTAGGGTTGGCTAATTGCTATGAGCATGAAATTAAAATGACTAATCAAACTCCAATAATTAAACGATCTTATCCTGTACCGTACGCATATAGACAAAAAATGGAGGACAAACTAACAGAAATGGTTGATATGGGCATAATAAGCCGTGGCTCTACGCCTTATAGCAGTCCACTAACGTTTACTATTAAGCCTGACGGTTCAATAAGGGTATTGTTAGACGCTAGAGAAATAAATAAACACATGATTCCGGAATCAGAAACACCAACAATGCAAATAGATGTCTTAAATTCCTTTCATGGGGTAAATTTCATTAGTATTATAGATCTAAATAATGCCTATTTTCAAATTCCTATATCCAAAGACAGTAGAAAATACACTGGGTTTACTTTTAATGGTAAAAGTTATTTTTATAATCGTCTACCGCAGGGCCTCCGCACGTCTGTAGGAAGCTTTAGTAGGGCTATAGATCTAATACTAGGACAGGAAGTACGTGATTTCTGTGTCAATTATTTAGACGATTTAGCTATGCTGACAACTGGAACTTTAGTAGAACACTTAGATCATATTAGTATCATTTTGAATAAACTAAAGTCCGCCGGTCTCACTTGCAATATAGAGAAATGTAAATTCATTTGTAAGGAAGTTAAGATGCTAGGGCATATTATCTCTACCGAAGGAATTAGAACGGATCCTGAAAAAATAGAATCTATTAAGAACTTTCCCGTACCTAAAAAGATAAAACACTTAAGGGCATTCCTAGGCTTGTGTAACTATTATAGCAGATTTATACCGAATTATAATGCTAGTATTCAACCATTAGGTAGATTACTTAGGAAGGATAAGGCATGGTCTTGGGATCATGAGGCTCATCAAGCTTTCGAAGATCTAAAGGATAGGTTTTTACAAACTATCATGTTACATCATCCGGATATGTCTAGGCCATTTTACTTACAGACTGATAGTTCAGGAGTAGGTATAGCAGGAGTATTATTTCAACGTGATGGTCAGGGGGAAATGAAAATAATTGGGTTTTGCAGTAGGGCATTAGGAGGCGGCCTTCTCGGTATAAACAACATTGTTAAGCATTGTAGACATCCTTTATCAATTAGTAAATTGTAAATTAGTTTTCCGGCAAGTTCCAAACTAATTTAGGGGGCGGTTGTAACGGATCTCTACTCACACGAGTAGATCCGTATGATAAATTTATGTCTGCAACGCTAATTCTTCTTGAAGAAGACCTTCAAATTGGAAACATAAAATAAAGAATAATGAGATTCGATTGTTTTATTTCCCCTTTTAAAAAATATCATTCTTAATTGAATAAATCTCATTTTGATATTATAAAAATTATTTATAACTGCCATCTGCTGGCAATTAACAATTACATTTAAAATCAATGTCGGATACACTATATTCTCTAAGCAAATAGTACTTAGTTCATCCTATTATCACTAGATGGCGCTAATTATAAATTTTAAATGAATCAATTTATTAAATTTTAATAATTTACTTATTTTCTGCATGTCTAGTTATTAAACATAAGTATAAGTAAGAGACAGTACCTTAGGGGTGATTGGTTCATTAGTTGTCACTTTATAGCCAATGTAGAAGTAGAATTCGTAAATCTGGAAATGCATATATTAGATTAGGAAGGAAATTAAGGTTTATGTTGGATTTCAAATTATTGATAGATTGGTAATAATTGATGTTAGAATATTGATTGTGCCAGTACCTACGACTACCATTCAAAATATAACATTAAAATTCCAATTAATAATAAAGTTATGATCAAAAATATGAAAGTATTGAATAGAAAAGACAGTCAATTTAGTCAAACTTAGACCCTAGGTATAATTTTGAATACAAGTTATTATTGATGTATGTATCTATTAAATAAGTAAATATATATTATGTATTATGTAAATTCAATTAGAATGCCAAGTACAAATTAAGTTATGTAGTAGAAACATTGAATTCCAAACATTCAAAGTTCAGGATAAGTAAGCTATAAAAATATCTTAAAATTTCACATTTAACCAAAAGAATATGCTAAAAATGAGATAAATTCTACTCCTATAAGTTCATGAGGTATCACTGTTAGTTATAATCATGAGTTTGCTTAAGAATTGATAAATTCACATTATACTTAAAAATATTGGTCCAGTAACTTAGTGAAAATTCAATCTGTTAAAACTATGCTAATGCCTGTAATTATTATGAAGTACTAACATATCTGAGGAATGTAGACTACATATAAAGTAGAATATAGCAGGGAAGTAGGAAATATTAGGAGTTTAGTGGTAGAAAATAAAGATTAATTTACCAAAATTTTAACAATTAATTACAATTGTTTCTTCAAATTTGAGGTGTCCCATGATGAAGAGTGACAAGTTCTTATAAGTAGAATCTATGTAGACATCAGAATAATAGGTAGAAGCCAGATAAACATTAATTTAGATAGAAAATTTAGATTACCAAAATTAATAACTTCAATACAGATTAAAATGTTACAATATTGTATTGTTAGAATACATCATAGAGCCTAATATTCTTAAAAGTGGTTGAAATACATATCAGTTAGGTTTATATCAAGTTATTATTGCTAGAAATAATATACATGTATGAATGAAATTTCTTGGCACTAAATTTAGATAAATAGTAAATTAATTGATATAACGTTGGACTTTTCACAATTCTTTAGAGATCGTACTAGAATATTCCAAAAACACTTATTCATAAATATTAATTTTATTAGAGAAAGATAAAGAGGTATTCTAAACCATTATTATATTTATTAATTTTATTTAGAATTTAGGTACATTTGAATGGGTTCTGTATGTTTAGATTATATAATTAAGATTTAAAGTTAGTTAATGGTTATTGGAATTGTTGGAAGTGGGAAAGAGTGTAGATCAGTGTTGCTAGAATATAGAATGGGTTTTACGGGAAAAGAACGAATGATACGGATATGGGAGGTGGTTTAGGAAAGGTTATAAAAACGAGAGTGCGGGATTCTCGTCCTCTTGTCTTTCCTGATTTTCGACGTACAACAAGCTCTTTTGATTTTCGGAATTTCGTCGGTAACGTAGCTCTTTGATTTTCGGAATTTCGTCGGTAACGTAGCTCTTTGATCTCCTGGTTTTCAATAGTAACGTAACTCTGCTCGTCCTCTTTGATTTTCGGAATTTCGTCGGTAACGTAGCTCTTTTGCTTTTCGAATTATCAACGGTAACGTAACTCTGCTCGTCCTCTTTTCTTTTCGCAATTTCGATAGTAACGGAACTCTGCTTGTCCTCTGAGTGGTCGGTATCATCTAGTACGCGTTTCGACCGTCGACATGTGAGTATTTTAAGTACCTGCACAATACACCTACCCCTACAATTATTTATTATATATATATGTATTTATTTTATTATACGCCTTTGTCTAGAATCCTGGCCAGATTCTATTCAGAGGGATACACACACATTTTACTCAAGCATTTATCGCTTCTAAGACTTCTGGGGATAGAAATGAATAGATATTTTATATCTATTGCATTTGGGAAAGAGATTGAGTCTGGTCTCTTGGCGATAAGTGTACGACATTACATACTAGTCCGCGCTATGAGACTAGCACTAATATAAGTGATTCAAGATGCAGCTGCAGAGCAACGAGGAGTCGAGGAAGACGTCATTTGAGGTCAGATCTTTTCATCTATTAAAATCTTTGTGAATTGTTTTATCCAAATACCCTCCGTGTATTTGCCAATGTCATGAAGTTTTACCCACATATTTTTGATAATTTAGAAATTGGTCACACCGTATGGACAGCGAACTGACGAATGATTTCTAGAGTTTTAGTGTGCAAACTGATGAATATGGTAGAATTATGGTAAAATTTGTCTAAGGGCTCGGAATGCGTACATGAACGATAAAGTAAGGATAAATTCATGATTCAGCGTAATCGTCGTAAGATAAGTGTCCATTTTGTTCAGATTGAGGATGTGTAGGTGCAATAAATCCAGTGTAGTTTATAGACATCCAGCGTTATTTAAATGTTCTATATTGTCCTGGCGTACAACATTCTAGGCACATTCTAGTTCAATGATTGTGACAGCATAATCGAATCTCCAGTGTCAATTCTAATTAGTTCTGTTAGTGCGTGTAGTAATGACTAAGTAATCACTACTTAGCCAATTTTAACGAGATAATTTTGATGAAATCGTCTTGAACCGAAGTAGGAAGCGTGGTAGGAACTACCCGTAAATAATGGTCATATTATCATACTTACTACCTACTACATATCAACCTACCTACCTACCTAATTAATGAATATTGTGAATCGAAAAGTTGTCCAAAATTGAATATAATTACAATGCTGATTCTAATATCTTTATTGTATATTACCTACATACATATTATATTTCATACCGTTGCTTGACCACCCTGAACTAACCAGCGAATAACCTGAGGTGTATGAACAGAGTCATAAACCATTAGGAGGATTGATCTGAATTACATATACACTTTAGTGTACCACATTCGCTATATCATTCCTGTAATGATTGGTAATCCTCGTCCGTAATCAGAAGCACCTAGGTGAGGTTGAAACAAATTATGTTAGCATACTTGAGTGTGTCTATATTCGCCAAATCTTTCATGCAATGATTGGTAAAACCAGTCCATTGTCGGAGCTATGCCTAGGATGGCATAAACTAAATTAATTTATATTAGTAACCTTTACTGTGTGATACCTAATTATATATTTGGTGAATCATGGTAATAGGTGAGGTAACTTGGTTCATAAGCCTGTGGGAATTCCTTCTTGAATTCATCTCGCATACCTTTATTATTGAAACCGCTAATGGAATGATAGTATCAGAATAATACTACCCCCCATGTGTTTTATTATAGGAATTTCCAATTTTGTAAGATTTTGGATAGCGGATGGTTTGAGATGGAAGCATTTTAATCTTGGGTTAAATTGTTTCCTGGTATGCTGAACAAGCTTCAGTTGATATACATGAAGATGTAGCTGTATTTGCTCATCTCAGAAATCGATTAAATCTTGGTCTACTAAGCGTTTGGCGCTTGCATATTTTCAAGGTTATAACATACCTGGGTATCCTCCAGTCTACTCGGAGCTATGTCTCACCAGAGGAGATTGGAATTTATAAGAGAAACCTAAGTAGTTCTAACAGCCTGGTTCGTTTAGAACTCTGATATCCAAGTCAGACTAGCTTGATATTCCTAGGTGCAGCAATGGAATATTGAGTGAACTCCTACCCAACTTACCCACTCCTTATAGTACTTATTCTGATCTATCCGTAGAATGTAAATAACAATTACATAATACATTTTCAAGAAGGCTATTCTACATAGGTGAAGGTAATTATTCAATAAATACTCTACAATAAATATGGTTGTTTTATTATACCTACTTTTCCCATTGTGGTCAAGCAAATGTATAAACTATAATCATAAAACCATACTTACTTATCCCTTCATCCTATATTAATCCTACTCGGGTTACCAGAAGCTAATTCTTAAATACTTGTATCTATCTGCTAAAATAGTTCAGAATGGATTTATGTTACATTAATGATAACTATCTTGATGTATATCTGAGTGTTTGTGGTACGGACATTCATATGTTTACAACTTCAACCACTTTGCTGGCATGGTTGCAACTTGGCTTACCGATGGTCCGGACTCTCTTGGCCTAAGGGCAAGACGAGATAGACTGTATCGTGTATTGCTGATTGTATTTCATGGGCAGCCCTTGTGAATTTGAGCACTGCTCCGGACTCACTGGATTTCCTTGACTGGACCAGATTGAGATAGAGTTGATGTATCATTGGATCAGGGATTCTACGGTAGATGTATCCTCGGATCTTCTACAATTCGTCATTTTATAAATCATGAGACTGTTTGTATGAACATGATCTCAGATATACCAATAAGCTTTGGAGGTTCTTGCCAAGCATAACTCCTAGCTGAACTATTATGGCTATCACTGGGTATACTTACCTATTGATAATATTAACATCAATATTGTGGATCTGGAACTCGTTCTAATCCCTTCGTGATCAGCTGTTCAAGCTGCTTCATCATCCAAAAATATCTTCACGAGGAAAAATGGTGTATGTGTTGTTTTCCAGTCGGTCTCTGCGTGGCTGGGGCAGTAAAAGACCTTTTCCAACCCCATATTGTTACCTAATTATCTACAGTCCATTACCCCTCCTAATTATCATGACCATTCGGTAAACATTTAATTATTGCAACTAGTCTGTATGCTACATCCCTAGGTTCTATAATAACCACTATAATTCAATATCTTATTATAAATAAATAGGTACTCACTTGTTGTTAAAGCTTTAATAATTTATTACAGTAATCCAGAATAATATTATCAATATTAATGTCACTTTTAGGTTATGTACACGATTGACACTAAAATACCTTTCATCTATTACTGATAGGACAATCTGAGTTACTAGAACAACTTGTCTAGGTTTAGGGAATTAAAAGCACTAGTTAGGTCTAACAAATAATTTAGAATCACTATAAGATATTAACTTCACTTATTTAGGGTTGAAATTAGAAGCACGATTTAGGTCTTACATTATAGTTCTGAGCGCATAATCACAAAAAGAATCCGGTTTGCTATGACACAACGTAGAGTCCTACCACTAATCACTAGACGATCGATCACTTTGGCCAATCTTCAGTAAAAGTTCATATTAGAAGTACACTATAGGTATTCTAAATGGAACTATATAGTTGATATACTATCATCTTATCAGATAGACTAGTATAATCATTTTAGACGATTATAATGCAGCTTTCCATGTATTTCAGATTCTCCGTCCAGAATTCAAAAATTATAATCCATGTTCAATTTATTCTAAATATAATTCCTTCCATATTCTAGGTTTTCCTTCTTCTTAGTCTTCTTTCTTTCTGTATTTATTTATAGTCCTTTCCTTTCTTTCTTCCCTCTTAGTTTATAGATAGATATATTAGTTAGTTAGATAGTTATAGTTAGATAGATGTGGTAGAGGAGGGTTTTTTACAATTTGGTGGCGCCGTAGACCAGGATACAAGTGATTTGTATGGCTGTAGAATAGGTTATGCAATATTTGGATTATCACATACATATTTCATCATAGGTTATTCTTGAATCTGAAATCATTCAACATAATTAGTATATACTAGGCTGCTTATGAACGTCCGTGGCTTAATAAAGTCACAATTTGTTGCTCGTGAAATGGTTGTGTTTACTGCGCTATTTAGGTTAAGTAGGTAAGTACAAGTAGGAAACTAAATTAGTTAGTCAAGTTGCTCGTATAATGTTTTCTCATCTTCATTAATAAATAACTCACCTTATTAAAATAATGACGAAGTAAATTATTCCTTTTATATCCAAACTAAGAACTTTTTCATAATTATAATATTAATTGCTAAAATTCCTAAGCGGCAGCCATGGACCATAGAGAATATTAGTATATAATAGAGTTGTTGCTTTTAGCTAGAAATTTGACCATAGAGTAAATATTTGGAATCTTGTATTCAATTTTGGAATATTGTGTATTATTTCAGGGAGATACTTCGGTAAGTACTTAATAAATTGATTCATTGATGTATGATACAGCTTTTTTATTATTATCTGTGTATTGTTACTTTACATTTTCTTTGTGTATTGTTGTGTTTATTTCAGAGCGGACAAAATTTAATTTTATACTATTTTATGTTTTGCTTAGAGAATCTGGTGTTTACAGTCAGTATTTATTCTCATTTATATTATTCTCAAATAAATAACGATTACGGGGGCGTACAATTACTAATAAATTCAATTCAAATTGAGCAATACAGGTAATTTAACTTAATATCGAGCCCAATCGATATTCCAACTAGACGATTTTGACGGAATTGTCTTTGCCAAGTGTCAAAAACAATTCTCAATTGTCATATTGTAGTTAAGGTAGGCAGTATAGTCAAAAGACTTTAGCCTCCCGAACAATCTGTCATGTCATGTCAGTTGTCAAAGGTTTGACTTCAACATAGTAGCTGTCAAGTCAAATTGAACTTGGTAAATATATTTACGTTACCGTTACGAAGTTTTAAAAAGTTTATTATTTGTTTTAAATTAATTGTTTTACAAAATCGGGTCAATATTAGCGAATTAGTTCAATTAATTACGTAAAGAGTAATGCATTGCGTTCAGTGAAAGTTATGGAAGTGTGAAAGTTTGTTGTTGTGAAGTTTCAGCTATGAAAGTTGCCGGTAAAAATGTATGAGTGAGTTCAAATAGTGTGTTTATATTGGAATTACAATAAATACAGCGGTAAGTTGAATCATACATGTACTTACGTGTACTTATGCTACCATTGTTGCATAATACGGTAAAACAAAGTTATTGTCACGCTAGCTTTGACTTAGAAGTTGTACAGGGAATTTATGCGTTTACTATGAAGTAGATTAAAAATCATACTAGTTAAACTGCCTTAGCGCTCCTTACGTATATGTATGCCTAATAAAAAGTCTAGCCATTAGAATTACATATGGCCTGCATTGAGTTAGATTAGGTAATTATAATATATACTATAATGAATTGGGTAAATCTTTCACAAGTATAAAATAAAATAACATAGGTATATACTTGCTATATCCTTCTTTACATGAAATGAAATACTTTATCAGTGATTAGAATAAATAATAATAAGTGATTGTGATTTATAACTTTATCAGTGAAATACTTTTATCAGTGATTAAAATAAATAATAATAATAAGTGATTGTGATTTATAACTTTATCAGTGAAATACTTTTATCAGTGATTAGAATAAATAATAATAAGTGATTGTGAATTATAACTTAATCAGTGAAATACCTTTATCAGTGAGTAAAATAAATAATAATAAATAAGTGATTGTGATTTATAACTTTATCAGTGAAATACCTTTATCAGTGAGTGAATAAATAATAATAAATAAGTGATTGTGATTTATAATTAGTTGAATAACTGTTATATCTGTGTCCATTAAATAATTACAAGTGTTAGTAAAATGAATCGAGCACCGAGAAAGAGATTGGCTAAAGCTTCAAATATCAATGCAGCAAGCGACAGCCCGAAACCAAAACGAAAGAAGATAGATCCGATAACTTATATGACAAAAATGATAAAACAGGCTGTGACCCCAATATGTATGAAATTGTCTCAACTAGAAGGGCAAATACGGTCTGCATCTTCTTCAGCAAGCAGCGGATCAACTGATCAGCAATTTCAACCTACAACCAACACCAATGCAATGAGACCTATTGAAGGTATGGGAGTTGTTTCTGGAGGTTACCCGTATCTCCAGCCACAACTAGATAAACCTAGATATCCTGGGAGTAAAAGAAACATCCTGTTACTTTTATAGAAGACCTTACAGCATATTTAAAGAAGATTCCTAGTGGGATGACAAATATAGATCTCATTATAGAATGTTTAGAAGGGGAGACTCGTGATTGGGCCAGACTTTATAAGGACAGGTGGATGCAGTTTGACGATTTTAAGAGGGACTTCCTGGATCATTACTGGGGAGAAACAGAACAAAATAACTTGCGTCGTAGGATAGTTCAAAACACTTGGGACGGTTCAAGAACGACTATGCAGGGACATTTTATTGGTCTATGTGGCCAATCAAAAATGTTAACGTATCCAATGCAAGAGAATCAACTCGTGGGGGATATAATACGCCATTTCCCGAAGGATGTACAGTTTGCTTGGTCAACTAGTAAAGCTTCAACTATTTTAGAGGCCACTGAATTTTTAAGGAAACTAGACAATATCAACATTCAACGGGGGCGCGATCTTCAAGACACTCCTAAGTCTTCTCTTCCACCATCACATCGGCAACATGCTTCTTCAGGTCGACAGTTTAACAAGAAATTCAACTATCAACGGCAATATCAGAAGAATGCAACGCAACGTGGTGATAAGGAAGAAAATAATGTATTGGTATCAGTAGTTAACGATGTTAGTGATAGGGAATCTAATAATTTAACCACTGTTGGTGACATGTGCTCCAATGCACCAACTACGACAGGAGCAAAGAGATTACCTATATCTTTACATATTATGTTGTCCATGGGGTGGAAGCCTGGATCAGGATTAGGTCGGCGTCAAACAGGAATCTTAAAACCAATTAGACCTAGGGGACAGGTTAATAGATTAGGTTTAGGTCACGAATTATACAATCTTGATTTTTTTGATTATCCTAATACAATCATAGAATTATTTAAGCTTAAGTCTGATGTAAATAGTAGTGATTTAATTAAAACAGTAGGGACAGTTAATTCATTGTTCAAGGAAGAAGACCATATCGTACCAGAGATACAACAAGAAGTAAAATCTGAAATAGTTGTTGGGGTGTTAGGGAAGAATGTAGTTAGCTTAGTCGATACCGGTAGTGATGTTACATGTATTTCAGGGACTCTTTGGGAATTAATATACTCTGAGCTTAAGGATAAAGTTCCTTTGCTTCCAGTTAGGTCAATTCAAGTTAAAAGTGCTTGGGGTGGGAAGAGTTCAAAAATTCAACAGATGACTATATTACCAGTTGAATTTAATAATATTACTATTGATACTAGATTTTTAATAATACCTAACTTAGTGAATCATATGATTTTAGGGTTTGATTGGTTATTAGCGAATAAAGTAATTATTCAATTAGAGAACCCACCCTTTGGATTAGAAATTGTTAAAGATAATGTCAAATGTTCTATACCATTCTGTGAATATAAATTATTAAGAAGAATAACTACGGAACCTAGCTTTCCTGAATGTTTAAGTAAAATTAAAACCGGATTGCCTCTTCAAGAAATTCAAATTAATAAATTAAAGGAAGTCCTTAACTTACATAGAGAAGTATTTACTAACAAGTTAGGGTTGGCTAATTGCTATGAGCATGAAATTAAAATGACTAATCAAACTCCAATAATTAAACGATCTTATCCTGTACCGTACGCATATAGACAAAAAATGGAGGACAAACTAACAGAAATGGTTGATATGGGCATAATAAGCCGTGGCTCTACGCCTTATAGCAGTCCACTAACGTTTACTATTAAGCCTGACGGTTCAATAAGGGTATTGTTAGACGCTAGAGAAATAAATAAACACATGATTCCGGAATCAGAAACACCAACAATGCAAATAGATGTCTTAAATTCCTTTCATGGGGTAAATTTCATTAGTATTATAGATCTAAATAATGCCTATTTTCAAATTCCTATATCCAAAGACAGTAGAAAATACACTCGGTTTACTTTTAATGGTAAAAGTTATTTTTATAATCGTCTACCGCAGGGCCTCCGCACGTCTGTAGGAAGCTTTAGTAGGGCTATAGATCTAATACTAGGACAGGAAGTACGTGATTTCTGTGTCAATTATTTAGACGATTTAGCTATGCTGACAACTGGAACTTTAGTAGAACACTTAGATCATATTAGTATCATTTTGAATAAACTAAAGTCCGCCGGTCTCACTTGCAATATAGAGAAATGTAAATTCATTTGTAAGGAAGTTAAGATGCTAGGGCATATTATCTCTACCGAAGGAATTAGAACGGATCCTGAAAAAATAGAATCTATTAAGAACTTTCCCGTACCTAAAAAGATAAAACACTTAAGGGCATTCCTAGGCTTGTGTAACTATTATAGGAGATTTATACCGAATTATAATGCTAGTATTCAACCATTAGGTAGATTACTTAGGAAGGATAAGGCATGGTCTTGGGATCATGAGGCTCATCAAGCTTTCGAAGATCTAAAGGATAGGTTTTTACAAACTATCATGTTACATCATCCGGATATGTCTAGGCCATTTTACTTACAGACTGATAGTTCAGGAGTAGGTATAGCAGGAGTATTATTTCAACGTGATGGTCAGGGGGAAATGAAAATAATTGGGTTTTGCAGTAGGGCATTAGGAGGCGGCCTTCTCGGTATAAACAACATTGTTAAGCATTGTAGACATCCTTTATCAATTAGTAAATTGTAAATTAGTTTTCCGGCAAGTTCCAAACTAATTTAGGGGGCGGTTGTAACGGATCTCTACTCACACGAGTAGATCCGTATGATAAATTTATGTCTGCAACGCTAATTCTTCTTGAAGAAGACCTTCAAATTGGAAACATAAAATAAAGAATAATGAGATTCGATTGTTTTATTTCCCCTTTTAAAAAATATCATTCTTAATTGAATAAATCTCATTTTGATATTATAAAAAATATTTATAACTGCCATCTGCTGGCAATTAACAATTACATTTAAAATCAATGTCGGATACACTATATTCTCTAAGCAAATAGTACTTAGTTCATCCTATTATCACTAGATGGCGCTAATTATAAATTTTAAATGAATCAATTTATTAAATTTTAATAATTTACTTATTTTCTGCATGTCTAGTTATTAAACATAAGTATAAGTAAGAGACAGTACCTTAGGGGTGATTGGTTCATTAGTTGTCACTTTATAGCCAATGTAGAAGTAGAATTCGTAAATCTGGAAATGCATATATTAGATTAGGAAGGAAATTAAGGTTTATGTTGGATTTCAAATTATTGATAGATTGGTAATAATTTATGTTAGAATATTGATTGTGCCAGTACCTACGACTACCATTCAAAATATAACATTAAAATTCCAATTAATAATAAAGTTATGATCAAAAATATGAAAGTATTGAATAGAAAAGACAGTCAATTTAGTCAAACTTAGACCCTAGGTATAATTTTGAATACAAGTTATTATTGATGTATGTATCTATTAAATAAGTAAATATATATTATGTATTATGTAAATTCAATTAGAATGCCAAGTACAAATTAAGTTATGTAGTAGAAACATTGAATTCCAAACATTCAAAGTTCAGGATAAGTAAGCTATAAAAATATCTTAAAATTTCACATTTAACCAAAAGAATATGCTAAAAATGAGATAAATTCTACTCCTATAAGTTCATGAGGTATCACTGTTAGTTATAATCATGAGTTTGCTTAAGAATTGATAAATTCACATTATACTTAAAAATATTGGTCCAGTAACTTAGTGAAAATTCAATCTGTTAAAACTATGCTAATGCCTGTAATTATTATGAAGTACTAACATATCTGAGGAATGTAGACTACATATAAAGTAGAATATAGCAGGGAAGTAGGAAATATTAGGAGTTTAGTGGTAGAAAATAAAGATTAATTTACCAAAATTTTAAGTCTAGAGCCTGACAAAGGACATAAGTAGACTATATTTTATCCTGATAATGTTTTACCATTTGAATTTGTTACTAGAAAATTATTTCACGCGAACTGAGCCGCAGGCCATACCTAGTTCTCCATAAAAGATTAGCTGATCACCGCGGCTCCGTCTGCGTCATAATTGACCGAGCGAGCGAAGCGTCTCAGTTTTAACTCGAGGACTGGCCGATTTGGCGTTGTTGGTATGTGTGTCACTTCCGGTCTACAGGCCGCATTTTTCAGCTGATTTTCATGAAATTTGGCAGAAGTGTTCTTTGTTGCAAGGCGCAACTTTTGTCGAAGGGATTTTTCGATTGGGAGGAAAATGGGGGAGAAATGGGGGGAAAATGCGAAAATAACGCGAGGTCTACTGTTCACAGAACCAATAGTAATATAGTTTTCTCGTTTCCTATTTCCGTGGGAATATATTATCAGGATCAAAAGTAGCCTGTTACTCATGGATAATGTAGCTACATGTCAGAGCCTATTCAATTCAAACAATCAAATCTTTCCTCTTTATTAGTATAGAAACGAGAACAAAGAGTTTTATAGAAAATGTATATCAATCGTTAAAATTACTTGTTTGTTTAATTGTAAGATAGTTTTGTCTAGTGTATATTGACCAGGCGACGACGAGTTTGCAGTTCACCGATGCGCTTTGAGGTCACAATCACCATTAAGTTAGAGGCTAATTAGACGCCGAGGAACTTATCTCTTGTAATACTAACTTCGTAACGACGTTCAGTGTCTAAGTGACAGTGAACTGCAGGGAATTGTTAGCAGTCTTTGTATATTTTTTCTTTTAAAGCGTTTACTTTGTGTTTTTTATATTTGCCTACTACTTGACTGAGACCTAAACTGACATTAATTATAATAAATTTTATAATTATTCGGTGACACAGCTAATTTTAAACTTAGAACAGAAATAATTTTTGATTTCTACTTTGAGAACTACTTTTGAAATTATACAGTTCGCGAGGGATAATTTGCATTTGTGTGAGTAACCACGAAAAGTAGCGTAAAAAACTCTTTCTGTAGCTGTGTGTACAACACAAGTGTGTGTAAAAGAGGTCACATATACGTTCACGTACACTGCACTCACACAAATGCAAAGCTCAGCTTATCACTCGTGAACTGTACCACGCTGTACTTGATGCTAATGATATTCAAAAATAATGTTTAAGTGAGATTGTAATACTTATCTGATAAATTATGTTTTGTTCCTGATTTAGCGAATAGGATTGCATGCCTAATGGTGAAATATGGTGATTCTGTACCTACTTACTGTTTTTAATACCTATTGTACCTATATTTGCAATGATTAAAGAAATTAAAATTGATAATACTTGGTCTGAGCCGCAGGAAAAAATAAGTTATTTAGACCACTAAGACCTCTCCTTCACGAAGAAAAAAATAATTCACTAACATTTTGAGAGTATTCTAGTATAATAAATAATAAAATGTCTACATAATAATGGTCTTGATTAAACTTACCCGCAAAGAATCTTAGTAGTTTCAATCTGTCTCGGACATACCTGGGAAAGAAACATAATATTGTTAGTTACAAAATAAATCACGAAAACAAAGAAAGGCAGGTATCTAGCAGAGTGTAGATCATAATAAGCGTTTTAATTTCAGTTTCTGTTGAAAGTAGAGTAACAGTGAAAAGGGAAAAGACAAAACGTAATGCAATGCATGGTATGCAATGCATGCTGCTGGTGGAAAAAACTGAGCGAAGTGTTAAATTTTCGAACGACAAATAATTTCCGGCAGCCAATCGGCCAATCTTGTCATTGTTTTTTTCGGTGATTATTCCTCGATAGTATGTCCGATTTTCAATTTTATTTCTTATAAACCACCCTCACGCCACACGTTATCACTGTGGTAAGTTTGAAGGAGATCGGTTCAGCCGTTTAGGAGGAGTTTGCGGTTTTGATGAGAAAAAAATTCTGTAAGCTTATGTTAAATTCTCAAGTTACATTTTCCAAGTCACATGTTGCCGAAAAATCTGTCGAACAACATAGTTAGCAAACGTCTTTTGATTTACTTTGCGACCCAATTATCCCCACATGACAGCAACGAATCACTTTCGTAAGTCGAGTACGTAAGCATCACACGGAACAAATTTTACATACAGAGAAAATCTTTTAGGATGAAAGTAGTATCCAGCGAAGCCTCTTATTATGAGCCATGGTACTCGTACATCTTGCTATCTTATTTCAATTTGTACGCTCCATTGATTGCAGATGCCTCGAGCAGTCTTCGTTTGCAGTGTCAACGAGTGACTGAGATAAAACTATACATTTGTGAATGCACAAGAAAAGGATGCTACATATTTTTCTACGGGGAGACGAAAAAGATGAAGAAAGTTATCGCATCAAAGTCTCAACGGCTGTAAAGGTCTCATTAAAACGATTCTCTGAAAGAATTCTGGTCAGTTTATATGAGAATAGATAGTGTATTGCTTAGCGAGAACTTTAATAACTCAATTTCTTATTTGAATTTAACTTTAGTTAAAAAGTTATATCTATAAATAGTTATAAAAATAATTAAGGTTGTGGAAAATCGGAAACCGGTGACCTTATTCTGTACCGGTAACATAACATTATTAAAAAACGTGACTTTGTTATTATTGTTTTAAAAGCGTATTTTTAGTAACAGGATACTAAAGTAATAACGCTCATAAAATAATTTTGTCAGGGAGGTGCAAATCCACGGACCAATTATTTTATTTTTGTATTTCAAAGCAATGAGTTTGCTGAAACTGTTCTTAAAATATTAAGAAAGGCATTATAAACAGATCACAAAAACTGATGTCATCGGCGGGACTCGAACCCACGGCCTTTCCCTAACAGGAGGACTGCTCTGACCAGCTCTGACAATATATGGATTTGGTAAGGATTCATCTAAAAATTCAGTGTTTAAATATCGTTGTAACACGATACACTGGTACCGTCAGTTTGGTAGAACTGCGGTAGGTGGATCCAACGCTAACCTTAATAGCGCGATGTAGAAATTATGAATTTGAAATGAAGCAAAAATTCGATGTCGTCGGTAGTGGTCATCGTAGCTCAGTTGGTCAGAGCAGTCCCGCTGTTAGGGAAAGGCCGTGGGTTCGAGTCCCGCCGATGACATCAGTTTTAGTGATCTATTTATAATTTCTTTCTTAATTATTTTATTGTATGAATTAATTCAACTGACGGCTATAGATAGATACATTACATGTAACGTGAATTTAACCTATCATCAACAGAATTTATATTACAAAGTAAACATATTAAGTAAACGTTTCATGTAGCTACATCAATATCCTGCCATGGATTTTCCCGAAATGAAACCATGTCTCTATAGACGACATATCAAACATCCCCAGAAACGTTTACGGATAAAAATATTTGTCCAACAAATCTGAAGTGTTCGCCAAAATATTGACAAAAAATTCATTTCCTAAGAAACGTAAGCGTGGCATCGAGCGTTTTTCACGAACGTTTTCTCCATCATCTGTCAATACCGCACATCCAGGATTTACTTTTAAAATATGTCATTATATTTTTTTTATATAACGTCGTGTGGGCAAAAATGTACTTATTTGTCGCTCCGGTGATCTGAAAATGTGACATAGCGTCAGTGTGAAGGCGTGTGTCGCTGTATAAGATAAAATTTACGAGGTGATGGTAGATTGTACACTCTATACCGCGACCTCTTCTGTTTACGGTCAATGACTTTTATTTGAATGAAACAAAGCTGAAGCGTGGTGCTTTATTGGTGCAGTGAGCGCAGTTGTCAAAGCGCCAAGGACCATTGTGTTGACGTAATTGTTTGACGTTTCAAAAGCGAAATCAATAACCGTACCTTTAATGAAAGAGGTTAAATTAAAGGTGGACATTTTTGAATAATTGACAGACGCATTCCAATGAAATACATAGCTGCATAATCTCTTATGCAGATTTCGTACTCCGAAAAATACTAAGTGGGTTTTAAACACTCGCCATATATTTGTGTAGCGCACACGTCAAAACCCATGTGTAATAATAGGTAAATAACTTTATTTTAACAGCTATTATTCAGACCCTCTATCAAGATGCCTATCTAAACTTGTTTACAAGATTATAAAGACCGGTTACAACATTCATAAACACCACACAGTATATTTATTTATAAACAATGTAATATTACGTCGACGACAACTTAATGTTACCCCGGGAATAAAGGCTAATAAAATTAGTATAATCGGGTATATTTTCACTTTTTACGCCGTCAATCAACTGAACCCTACGAATAATATCACCATAATGGTTATTATAACCCTTAGAACCCTTTAGAACTATATTAGTCTCGCGTGTAGTAATGAACGAATAAATGAATGAATGGTATGCGACATCGTTCGCGTGTGAACTCAAATAGTTGGTACTCAAAGCACGCGTTGCGAATACTGTCGAACACATTACTGCTGTCTATTCAACTTTGTTTGAAAAGACAGTTTGATGTTTGCAAATTGAACATGATTCTTTATTGTTCAATATTGTAATGTACTAAACAGTTTACATCTTCGAGTGAAGTTGTGTATGAATATTGAAAAGCGATATCCTTAAAAGATGTTTCTGTTATTGTTGTACGTTTTATATATTTTTTAAATAATAACGGAAAACGAGGCCATTATATAGATAACCCGTGTGTATGTATGTGACATGATAGCGGCCGAAATGAAATGATTTTGATGTGATTTTTTGTTCGAAATATTGAAGATCATATAATTCTGCTTGCCCAGTTAACGAAGGGGTATCACTCACATGTGGGTGCCTGCCGTTTTGCCGAAAAGATTTTGACAAAATTTCATTACCCAAACAAATTTTAGCAACCTTTTTTTATACCATTGCAATATTTCGAATGATTTTAGTACGCACGTAGGTACGTAGTAGTATTTTTAAGTGGTCAAATTATGGCATTTGGTCTTTAATCAAATGATTTTTTACAGCAAACAATCTTCAGACAATAAACGTTTGGTGAAATGATTTATTAAGACAAAAAATATTATTTAGATAATTTCTTCTTTAAACAAAATGGGTAGGTTAGGTTAGGTTAAAACTGTGACCTCCTACGCACGAGCCGAGCGAGCGAAGCAAGCGGTGCCGTGGCAGCGGCCGGCGAGTGCCACGACCGACTACATTCTGCGTAAAAACTGAAGCGCAGGCCACACCGACAGCTGGCGGGCGAGCGAGCTAGGCGAGAGGGCGAAGCGAAATAGCAAACTACGCAAAATTTTGGCGAAGTAAACTATGTGGTTCACACCGAAAACTATGGACGGACGGGCGTAGCGGGCGGAGCGGGCGGACCGTGTCCCTTCGTCCAGCATACTCACCATGGAATCCTGATAGCGTCAAACGGGGTGAATATAAAAGATTTTTATCTTTAAAGGATGAAAATAACCACTTCGTCGATATAAATGATAGGTTAAATATTACTAAAACATTAGTCAAGTTGAATAGATTTTGAATTTAAAAAAAAAATTGAAATTTTGCTGCCGATTTTCCATAAATCGATAAAATATAGCCAGGTAACCGTACACGAGCCATGGGGCCAAGCGCATAGGGTTGTCACCACGTCCAATTATTTTGTTATCGTCCCTATACAGCTGTTGCACGTCCCTATTTAATAATAACGTCGTTCCGATTAACCCCCCTACTCTTAGTTACCCACAATTTACAGTAGTCTACAATTTTTGCTTTTATATTATAATAATGCTGATATTTGCTTAAACATTGTTTATTTAAGGTAGAATAATAAGTGGTACTTAGTTTAAAACAAGTTTTATCCTGACAAATTCACTTCTATATAGTTAAATGGGAGGGTTTAATAACACAATTTGAGAACTGTTTGAGAGCCCCCACTTTAACGACTTCAAATGAAAATTTCTGACAGATTTGACGTTTCTTAGATGTTGCCAGCTTGTTAAATATATAATCTACTATCAAAACACACAGAAAAATTCAGAAAAGGTCATACTATGGTGGATTCCCTGACGTTAGAATCTCATGGCTCATTTACACCAGGTTGAGGTAGGTTTAGTCGGTAGCTCGCAGTGTGAACCCAAGTATGTAAAGAGGTGAAACGATGTTCGCCCGCCTAGCTCGCTCGCCCGCCCGCTGGCGGTGTGGCCTGCGCTATTCCAACTGAAATATTTGACTAAATAAAAAAATGTTAAAAGTACTAGTTGGTAAACAAGTTATAGTTTAAACGTTCATTTCCCAAACATTAGGTTTGCGTTACAATTTTTTGTGAATAGCTTTCTTGCTAAGTAATATTTTGACAAATGAAATTACATTTGTAAAATTATCCGAAATTATTTTAATTATTTAGTATTATTTGTAATATAACCCCTCACATGTTGATGTTTTTTATTTTGTTAAATTATTATTTTATTTACAAACAATTTTTTTATTTCAGATTACACAGTTACTGTTCAGATTTTTTTGTATGCAAAGGAGACCGTTTGTTTTGTTAAGAAAGTCCTCACTTTTTTAATTAAACACACCGATATTTTATGTTGGTGGTATATGTAATAGTATTATAATTTAATTTAAAAATAAATTTATTTTTTTGTGGGAAGATTCGCAGTAAGGGATGACGGTCAAGCATGCCCTCGACTGAGATAATCCCCCGGGCTTTGGTGAGAGCCGTATCATATGAGTCTACAAAATTATCTTTGTAAAATTGTAGAAACAAATCATTGGAGCTTGTAAACAATAGCACGAAAAGCCTATGAATTTTAAGCTACATAAAAGCTCAGTAGGCACCATACATGAGTATGCTAAGCTTTTATGGCGCTTGCAATAACGACTTAATATTGAACCCTGGATAAAAAACAATACAAGGTTATTACGAAGACAGAGACAACTATATCCCAACAGGGTAGACAGAGCAGAATTCATACTCTTTTGGAGACACTTTTGGTCCTAAGTAACCCCTGGGTCCCAAGTAACCTATTGATTTTTTGGAAACTAATATACTCTTTGATTATATATAATACTAGCTGTTGTCCGCAGCTCCACCTGCGTGTTACTTTAGATCGACATAACTTTTTTATTTATGAACCGATTGATATAAAACAAACCTTAAATGTTAAATACTTTCTTTTTGTTAAGTTGAATAAACTAGAACGCATTACTGAAAACCGCATTCAAATCAGTTAAGCCGTTTCTGAGATTAGCGTGTTCAAACATTCAGACAAACAGACAAAAAATGTAAAAACCATTGTTCTGTGTTCAATTGCGTCCATAAAGCCCCCCCCTACAACAGTTTCTCTATTATACTCGTATCTTCGATGTACAAACATCGAGCACTTACAATTTTATTATATGTATATATAGATCTACACGGGTCGAACGCTAGTACCGCAGGGTCCGCAGGCACCAAATTCGTTGCTCTATGTACAATACCTATAAAATTTACGACTAATTTTGTAATCAGAACCTATGTAAATTCCCACCAGTGCTCGCCAGACCATTTATGTATTCAGAGCCTGAAATTTTAAATCTAAAATATATTAAGAAAAAGAAGCACATAAATAAACTGCTTTTAAGTGACTAGTTTACTTTCATTGTAGATACTAAATCCTTGATGATCAGTTTGAGTTAAGAGTAGTTTCATGTTAGGTGACCTGAGGTCATTAACGATGGTTAATACTGACGTAATGGGCATAATTACGTTGTGGTCCGATCCGCTCCGACATCAAAGGCTACTAATGATGTGTCCGATCGACCGTAACTTTATGTCTTAGCTTTATTAGGTAGGTATATTTTTAGACCCTTATTGTAACTTTATAACATCTTCTAATGTAGTTTTGGAAATATAGAGACATTGCTAAACGCCTAATCGATGCTTCTCAGGACCAGAAGGCTGGCTATTTTCTGGCCCAAAGAATAAGTATCGCCATCCAACATGGCAACACAGCCAGCATTCTGGGAACCTTCCCAGTCGGTAATGACGTGGAGGATTTTTTAACAATTAATTACAATTGTTTCTTCAAATTTGAGGTGTCCCATGATGAAGAGTGACAAGTTCTTATAAGTAGAATCTATGTAGATATCAGAATAATAGGTAGAAGCCAGATAAACATTAATTTAGATAGAAAATTTAGATTACCAAAATTAATAACTTCAATACAGATTAAAATGTTACAATATTGTATTGTTAGAATACATCATAGAGCCTAATATTCTTAAAAGTGGTTGAAATACATATCAGTTAGGTTTATATCAAGTTATTATTGCTAGAAATAATATACATGTATGAATGAAATTTCTTGGCACTAAATTTAGATAAATAGTAAATTAATTGATATAACGTTGGACTTTTCACAATTCTTTAGAGATCGTACTAGAATATTCCAAAAACACTTATTCATAAATATTAATTTTATTAGAGAAAGATAAAGAGGTATTCTAAACCATTATTATATTTATTAATTTTATTTAGAATTTAGGTACATTTGAATGGGTTCTGTATGTTTAGATTATATAATTAAGATTTAAAGTTAGTTAATGGTTATTGGAATTGTTGGAAGTGGGAAAGAGTGTAGATCAGTGTTGCTAGAATATAGAATGGGTTTTACGGGAAAAGAACGAATGATACGGATATGGGAGGTGGTTTAGGAAAGGTTATAAAAACGAGAGTGCGGGATTCTCGTCCTCTTTTCTTTCCTGATTTTCGACGTACAACAAGCTCTTTTGATTTTCGGAATTTCGTCGGTAACGTAGCTCTTTGATTTTCGGAATTTCGTCGGTAACGTAGCTCTTTGATCTCCTGGTTTTCAATAGTAACGTAACTCTGCTCGTCCTCTTTGATTTTCGGAATTTCGTCGGTAACGTAGCTCTTTTGCTTTTCGAATTATCAACGGTAACGTAACTCTGCTCGTCCTCTTTTCTTTTCGCAATTTCGATAGTAACGGAACTCTGCTTGTCCTCTGAGTGGTCGGTATCATCTAGTGCGCGTTTCGACCGTCGACATGTGAGTATTTTAAGTACCTGCACAATACACCTACCCCTACAATTATTTATTATAAATATATGTATTTATTTTATTATACGCCTTTGTCTAGAATCCTGGCCAGATTCTATTCAGAGGGATACACACACATTTTACTCAAGCATTTATCGCTTCTAAGACTTCTGGGGATAGAAATGAATAGATATTTTATATCTATTGCATTTGGGAAAGAGATTGAGTCTGGTCTCTTGGCGATAAGTGTACGACATTACATACTAGTCCGCGCTATGAGACTAGCACTAATTTAAGTGATTCAAGATGCAGCTGCAGAGCAACGAGGAGTCGAGGAAGACGTCATTTGAGGTCAGATCTTTTCATCTATTAAAATCTTTGTGAATTGTTTTATCCAAATACCCTCCGTGTATTTGCCAATGTCATGAAGTTTTACCCACATATTTTTGATAATTTAGAAATTGGTCACACCGTATGGACAGCGAACTGACGAATGATTTCTAGAGTTTTAGTGTGCAAACTGATGAATATGGTAGAATTATGGTAAAATTTGTCTAAGGGCTCGGAATGCGTACATGAACGATAAAGTAAGGATAAATTCATGATTCAGCGTAATCGTCGTAAGATAAGTGTCCATTTTGTTCAGATTGAGGATGTGTAGGTGCAATAAATCCAGTGTAGTTTATAGACATCCAGCGTTATTTAAATGTTCTATATTGTCCTGGCGTACAACATTCTAGGCACATTCTAGTTCAATGATTGTGACAGCATAATCGAATCTCCAGTGTCAATTCTAATTAGTTCTGTTAGTGCGTGTAGTAATGACTAAGTAATCACTACTTAGCCAATTTTAACGAGATAATTTTGATGAAATCGTCTTGAACCGAAGTAGGAAGCGTGGTAGGAACTACCCGTAAATAATGGTCATATTATCATACTTACTACCTACTACATATCAACCTACCTACCTACCTAATTAATGAATATTGTGAATCGAAAAGTTGTCCAAAATTGAATATAATTACAATGCTGATTCTAATATCTTTATTGTATATTACCTACATACATATTATATTTCATACCGTTGCTTGACCACCCTGAACTAACCAGCGAATAACCTGAGGTGTATGAACAGAGTCATAAACCATTAGGAGGATTGATCTGAATTACATATACACTTTAGTGTACCACATTCGCTATATCATTCCTGTAATGATTGGTAATCCTCGTCCGTAATCAGAAGCACCTAGGTGAGGTTGAAACAAATTATGTTAGCATACTTGAGTGTGTCTATATTCGCCAAATCTTTCATGCAATGATTGGTAAAACCAGTCCATTGTCGGAGCTATGCCTAGGATGGCATAAACTAAATTAATTTATATTAGTAACCTTTACTGTGTGATACCTAATTATATATTTGGTGAATCATGGTAATAGGTGAGGTAACTTGGTTCATAAGCCTGTGGGAATTCCTTCTTGAATTCATCTCGCATACCTTTATTATTGAAACCGCTAATGGAATGATAGTATCAGAATAATACTACCCCCCATGTGTTTTATTATAGGAATTTCCAATTTTGTAAGATTTTGGATAGCGGATGGTTTGAGATGGAAGCATTTTAATCTTGGGTTAAATTGTTTCCTGGTATGCTGAACAAGCTTCAGTTGATATACATGAAGATGTAGCTGTATTTGCTCATCTCAGAAATCGATTAAATCTTGGTCTACTAAGCGTTTGGCGCTTGCATATTTTCAAGGTTATAACATACCTGGGTATCCTCCAGTCTACTCGGAGCTATGTCTCACCAGAGGAGATTGGAATTTATAAGAGAAACCTAAGTAGTTCTAACAGCCTGGTTCGTTTAGAACTCTGATATCCAAGTCAGACTAGCTTGATATTCCTAGGTGCAGCAATGGAATATTGAGTGAACTCCTACCCAACTTACCCACTCCTTATAGTACTTATTCTGATCTATCCGTAGAATGTAAATAACAATTACATAATACATTTTCAAGAAGGCTATTCTACATAGGTGAAGGTAATTATTCAATAAATACTCTACAATAAATATGGTTGTTTTATTATACCTACTTTTCCCATTGTGGTCAAGCAAATGTATAAACTATAATCATAAAACCATACTTACTTATCCCTTCATCCTATATTAATCCTACTCGGGTTACCAGAAGCTAATTCTTAAATACTTGTATCTATCTGCTAAAATAGTTCAGAATGGATTTATGTTACATTAATGATAACTATCTTGATGTATATCTGAGTGTTTGTGGTACGGACATTCATATGTTTACAACTTCAACCACTTTGCTGGCATGGTTGCAACTTGGCTTACCGATGGTCCGGACTCTCTTGGCCTAAGGGCAAGACGAGATAGACTGTATCGTGTATTGCTGATTGTATTTCATGGGCAGCCCTTGTGAATTTGAGCACTGCTCCGGACTCACTGGATTTCCTTGACTGGACCAGATTGAGATAGAGTTGATGTATCATTGGATCAGGGATTCTACGGTAGATGTATCCTCGGATCTTCTACAATTCGTCATTTTATAAATCATGAGACTGTTTGTATGAACATGATCTCAGATATACCAATAAGCTTTGGAGGTTCTTGCCAAGCATAACTCCTAGCTGAACTATTATGGCTATCACTGGGTATACTTACCTATTGATAATATTAACATCAATATTGTGGATCTGGAACTCGTTCTAATCCCTTCGTGATCAGCTGTTCAAGCTGCTTCATCATCCAAAAATATCTTCACGAGGAAAAATGGTGTATGTGTTGTTTTCCAGTCGGTCTCTGCGTGGCTGGGGCAGTAAAAGACCTTTTCCAACCCCACATTGTTACCTAATTATCTACAGTCCATTACCCCTCCTAATTATCATGACCATTCGGTAAACATTTAATTATTGCAACTAGTCTGTATGCTACATCCCTAGGTTCTATAATAACCACTATAATTCAATATCTTATTATAAATAAATAGGTACTCACTTGTTGTTAAAGCTTTAATAATTTATTACAGTAATCCAGAATAATATTATCAATATTAATGTCACTTTTAGGTTATGTACACGATTGACACTAAAATACCTTTCATCTATTACTGATAGGACAATCTGAGTTACTAGAACAACTTGTCTAGGTTTAGGGAATTAAAAGCACTAGTTAGGTCTAACAAATAATTTAGAATCACTATAAGATATTAACTTCACTTATTTAGGGTTGAAATTAGAAGCACGATTTAGGTCTTACATTATAGTTCTGAGCGCATAATCACAAAAAGAATCCGGTTTGCTATGACACAACGTAGAGTCCTACCACTAATCACTAGACGATCGATCACTTTGGCCAATCTTCAGTAAAAGTTCATATTAGAAGTACACTATAGGTATTCTAAATGGAACTATATAGTTGATATACTATCATCTTATCAGATAGACTAGTATAATCATTTTAGACGATTATAATGCAGCTTTCCATGTATTTCAGATTCTCCGTCCAGAATTCAAAAATTATAATCCATGTTCAATTTATTCTAAATATAATTCCTTCCATATTCTAGGTTTTCCTTCTTCTTAGTCTTCTTTCTTTCTGTATTTATTTATAGTCCTTTCCTTTCTTTCTTCCCTCTTAGTTTATAGATAGATATATTAGTTAGTTAGATAGTTATAGTTAGATAGATGTGGTAGAGGAGGGTTTTTTACAATTTGGTGGCGCCGTAGACCAGGATACAAGTGATTTGTATGGCTGTAGAATAGGTTATGCAATATTTGGATTATCACATACATATTTCATCATAGGTTATTCTTGAATCTGAAATCATTCAACATAATTAGTATATACTAGGCTGCTTATGAACGTCCGTGGCTTAATAAAGTCACAATTTGTTGCTCGTGAAATGGTTGTGTTTACTGCGCTATTTAGGTTAAGTAGGTAAGTACAAGTAGGAAACTAAATTAGTTAGTCAAGTTGCTCGTATAATGTTTTCTCATCTTCATTAATAAATAACTCACCTTATTAAAATAATGACGAAGTAAATTATTCCTTTTATATCCAAACTAAGAACTTTTTCATAATTATAATATTAATTGCTAAAATTCCTAAGCGGCAGCCATGGACCATAGAGAATATTAGTATATAATAGAGTTGTTGCTTTTAGCTAGAAATTTGACCATAGAGTAAATATTTGGAATCTTGTATTCAATTTTGGAATATTGTGTATTATTTCAGGGAGATACTTCGGTAAGTACTTAATAAATTGATTCATTGATGTATGATACAGCTTTTTTATTATTATCTGTGTATTGTTACTTTACATTTTCTTTGTGTATTGTTGTGTTTATTTCAGAGCGGACAAAATTTAATTTTATACTATTTTATGTTTTGCTTAGAGAATCTGGTGTTTACAGTCAGTATTTATTCTCATTTATATTATTCTCAAATAAATAACGATTACGGGGGCGTACAATTACTAATAAATTCAATTCAAATTGAGCAATACAGGTAATTTAACTTAATATCGAGCCCAATCGATATTCCAACTAGACGATTTTGACGGAATTGTCTTTGCCAAGTGTCAAAAACAATTCTCAATTGTCATATTGTAGTTAAGGTAGGCAGTATAGTCAAAAGACTTTAGCCTCCCGAACAATCTGTCATGTCATGTCAGTTGTCAAAGGTTTGACTTCAACATAGTAGCTGTCAAGTCAAATTGAACTTGGTAAATATATTTACGTTACCGTTACGAAGTTTTAAAAAGTTTATTATTTGTTTTAAATTAATTGTTTTACAAAATCGGGTCAATATTAGCGAATTAGTTCAATTAATTACGTAAAGAGTAATGCATTGCGTTCAGTGAAAGTTATGGAAGTGTGAAAGTTTGTTGTTGTGAAGTTTCAGCTATGAAAGTTGCCGGTAAAAATGTATGAGTGAGTTCAAATAGTGTGTTTATATTGGAATTACAATAAATACAGCGGTAAGTTGAATCATACATGTACTTACGTGTACTTATGCTACCATTGTTGCATAATACGGTAAAACAAAGTTATTGTCACGCTAGCTTTGACTTAGAAGTTGTACAGGGAATTTATGCGTTTACTATGAAGTAGATTAAAAATCATACTAGTTAAACTGCCTTAGCGCTCCTTACGTATATGTATGCCTAATAAAAAGTCTAGCCATTAGAATTACATATGGCCTGCATTGAGTTAGATTAGGTAATTATAATATATACTATAATGAATTGGGTAAATCTTTCACAAGTATAAAATAAAATAACATAGGTATATACTTGCTATATCCTTCTTTACATGAAATGAAATACTTTATCAGTGATTAGAATAAATAATAATAAGTGATTGTGATTTATAACTTTATCAGTGAAATACTTTTATCAGTGATTAAAATAAATAATAATAATAAGTGATTGTGATTTATAACTTTATCAGTGAAATACTTTTATCAGTGATTAGAATAAATAATAATAAGTGATTGTGAATTATAACTTAATCAGTGAAATACCTTTATCAGTGAGTAAAATAAATAATAATAAATAAGTGATTGTGATTTATAACTTTATCAGTGAAATACCTTTATCAGTGAGTGAATAAATAATAATAAATAAGTGATTGTGATTTATAATTAGTTGAATAACTGTTATATCTGTGTCCATTAAATAATTACAAGTGTTAGTAAAATGAATCGAGCACCGAGAAAGAGATTGGCTAAAGCTTCAAATATCAATGCAGCAAGCGACAGCCCGAAACCAAAACGAAAGAAGATAGATCCGATAACTTATATGACAAAAATGATAAAACAGGCTGTGACCCCAATATGTATGAAATTGTCTCAACTAGAAGGGCAAATACGGTCTGCATCTTCTTCAGCAAGCAGCGGATCAACTGATCAGCAATTTCAACCTACAACCAACACCAATGCAATGAGACCTATTGAAGGTATGGGAGTTGTTTCTGGAGGTTACCCGTATCTCCAGCCACAACTAGATAAACCTAGATATCCTGGGAGTAAAAGAAACATCCTGTTACTTTTATAGAAGACCTTACAGCATATTTAAAGAAGATTCCTAGTGGGATGACAAATATAGATCTCATTATAGAATGTTTAGAAGGGGAGACTCGTGATTGGGCCAGACTTTATAAGGACAGGTGGATGCAGTTTGACGATTTTAAGAGGGACTTCCTGGATCATTACTGGGGAGAAACAGAACAAAATAACTTGCGTCGTAGGATAGTTCAAAACACTTGGGACGGTTCAAGAACGACTATGCAGGGACATTTTATTGGTCTATGTGGCCAATCAAAAATGTTAACGTATCCAATGCAAGAGAATCAACTCGTGGGGGATATAATACGCCATTTCCCGAAGGATGTACAGTTTGCTTGGTCAACTAGTAAAGCTTCAACTATTTTAGAGGCCACTGAATTTTTAAGGAAACTAGACAATATCAACATTCAACGGGGGCGCGATCTTCAAGACACTCCTAAGTCTTCTCTTCCACCATCACATCGGCAACATGCTTCTTCAGGTCGACAGTTTAACAAGAAATTCAACTATCAACGGCAATATCAGAAGAATGCAACGCAACGTGGTGATAAGGAAGAAAATAATGTATTGGTATCAGTAGTTAACGATGTTAGTGATAGGGAATCTAATAATTTAACCACTGTTGGTGACATGTGCTCCAATGCACCAACTACGACAGGAGCAAAGAGATTACCTATATCTTTACATATTATGTTGTCCATGGGGTGGAAGCCTGGATCAGGATTAGGTCGGCGTCAAACAGGAATCTTAAAACCAATTAGACCTAGGGGACAGGTTAATAGATTAGGTTTAGGTCACGAATTATACAATCTTGATTTTTTTGATTATCCTAATACAATCATAGAATTATTTAAGCTTAAGTCTGATGTAAATAGTAGTGATTTAATTAAAACAGTAGGGACAGTTAATTCATTGTTCAAGGAAGAAGACCATATCGTACCAGAGATACAACAAGAAGTAAAATCTGAAATAGTTGTTGGGGTGTTAGGGAAGAATGTAGTTAGCTTAGTCGATACCGGTAGTGATGTTACATGTATTTCAGGGACTCTTTGGGAATTAATATACTCTGAGCTTAAGGATAAAGTTCCTTTGCTTCCAGTTAGGTCAATTCAAGTTAAAAGTGCTTGGGGTGGGAAGAGTTCAAAAATTCAACAGATGACTATATTACCAGTTGAATTTAATAATATTACTATTGATACTAGATTTTTAATAATACCTAACTTAGTGAATCATATGATTTTAGGGTTTGATTGGTTATTAGCGAATAAAGTAATTATTCAATTAGAGAACCCACCCTTTGGATTAGAAATTGTTAAAGATAATGTCAAATGTTCTATACCATTCTGTGAATATAAATTATTAAGAAGAATAACTACGGAACCTAGCTTTCCTGAATGTTTAAGTAAAATTAAAACCGGATTGCCTCTTCAAGAAATTCAAATTAATAAATTAAAGGAAGTCCTTAACTTACATAGAGAAGTATTTACTAACAAGTTAGGGTTGGCTAATTGCTATGAGCATGAAATTAAAATGACTAATCAAACTCCAATAATTAAACGATCTTATCCTGTACCGTACGCATATAGACAAAAAATGGAGGACAAACTAACAGAAATGGTTGATATGGGCATAATAAGCCGTGGCTCTACGCCTTATAGCAGTCCACTAACGTTTACTATTAAGCCTGACGGTTCAATAAGGGTATTGTTAGACGCTAGAGAAATAAATAAACACATGATTCCGGAATCAGAAACACCAACAATGCAAATAGATGTCTTAAATTCCTTTCATGGGGTAAATTTCATTAGTATTATAGATCTAAATAATGCCTATTTTCAAATTCCTATATCCAAAGACAGTAGAAAATACACTGGGTTTACTTTTAATGGTAAAAGTTATTTTTATAATCGTCTACCGCAGGGCCTCCGCACGTCTGTAGGAAGCTTTAGTAGGGCTATAGATCTAATACTAGGACAGGAAGTACGTGATTTCTGTGTCAATTATTTAGACGATTTAGCTATGCTGACAACTGGAACTTTAGTAGAACACTTAGATCATATTAGTATCATTTTGAATAAACTAAAGTCCGCCGGTCTCACTTGCAATATAGAGAAATGTAAATTCATTTGTAAGGAAGTTAAGATGCTAGGGCATATTATCTCTACCGAAGGAATTAGAACGGATCCTGAAAAAATAGAATCTATTAAGAACTTTCCCGTACCTAAAAAGATAAAACACTTAAGGGCATTCCTAGGCTTGTGTAACTATTATAGGAGATTTATACCGAATTATAATGCTAGTATTCAACCATTAGGTAGATTACTTAGGAAGGATAAGGCATGGTCTTGGGATCATGAGGCTCATCAAGCTTTCGAAGATCTAAAGGATAGGTTTTTACAAACTATCATGTTACATCATCCGGATATGTCTAGGCCATTTTACTTACAGACTGATAGTTCAGGAGTAGGTATAGCAGGAGTATTATTTCAACGTGATGGTCAGGGGGAAATGAAAATAATTGGGTTTTGCAGTAGGGCATTAGGAGGCGGCCTTCTCGGTATAAACAACATTGTTAAGCATTGTAGACATCCTTTATCAATTAGTAAATTGTAAATTAGTTTTCCGGCAAGTTCCAAACTAATTTAGGGGGCGGTTGTAACGGATCTCTACTCACACGAGTAGATCCGTATGATAAATTTATGTCTGCAACGCTAATTCTTCTTGAAGAAGACCTTCAAATTGGAAACATAAAATAAAGAATAATGAGATTCGATTGTTTTATTTCCCCTTTTAAAAAATATCATTCTTAATTGAATAAATCTCATTTTGATATTATAAAAATTATTTATAACTGCCATCTGCTGGCAATTAACAATTACATTTAAAATCAATGTCGGATACACTATATTCTCTAAGCAAATAGTACTTAGTTCATCCTATTATCACTAGATGGCGCTAATTATAAATTTTAAATGAATCAATTTATTAAATTTTAATAATTTACTTATTTTCTGCATGTCTAGTTATTAAACATAAGTATAAGTAAGAGACAGTACCTTAGGGGTGATTGGTTCATTAGTTGTCACTTTATAGCCAATGTAGAAGTAGAATTCGTAAATCTGGAAATGCATATATTAGATTAGGAAGGAAATTAAGGTTTATGTTGGATTTCAAATTATTGATAGATTGGTAATAATTGATGTTAGAATATTGATTGTGCCAGTACCTACGACTACCATTCAAAATATAACATTAAAATTCCAATTAATAATAAAGTTATGATCAAAAATATGAAAGTATTGAATAGAAAAGACAGTCAATTTAGTCAAACTTAGACCCTAGGTATAATTTTGAATACAAGTTATTATTGATGTATGTATCTATTAAATAAGTAAATATATATTATGTATTATGTAAATTCAATTAGAATGCCAAGTACAAATTAAGTTATGTAGTAGAAACATTGAATTCCAAACATTCAAAGTTCAGGATAAGTAAGCTATAAAAATATCTTAAAATTTCACATTTAACCAAAAGAATATGCTAAAAATGAGATAAATTCTACTCCTATAAGTTCATGAGGTATCACTGTTAGTTATAATCATGAGTTTGCTTAAGAATTGATAAATTCACATTATACTTAAAAATATTGGTCCAGTAACTTAGTGAAAATTCAATCTGTTAAAACTATGCTAATGCCTGTAATTATTATGAAGTACTAACATATCTGAGGAATGTAGACTACATATAAAGTAGAATATAGCAGGGAAGTAGGAAATATTAGGAGTTTAGTGGTAGAAAATAAAGATTAATTTACCAAAATTTTAACAATTAATTACAATTGTTTCTTCAAATTTGAGGTGTCCCATGATGAAGAGTGACAAGTTCTTATAAGTAGAATCTATGTAGATATCAGAATAATAGGTAGAAGCCAGATAAACATTAATTTAGATAGAAAATTTAGATTACCAAAATTAATAACTTCAATACAGATTAAAATGTTACAATATTGTATTGTTAGAATACATCATAGAGCCTAATATTCTTAAAAGTGGTTGAAATACATATCAGTTAGGTTTATATCAAGTTATTATTGCTAGAAATAATATACATGTATGAATGAAATTTCTTGGCACTAAATTTAGATAAATAGTAAATTAATTGATATAACGTTGGACTTTTCACAATTCTTTAGAGATCGTACTAGAATATTCCAAAAACACTTATTCATAAATATTAATTTTATTAGAGAAAGATAAAGAGGTATTCTAAACCATTATTATATTTATTAATTTTATTTAGAATTTAGGTACATTTGAATGGGTTCTGTATGTTTAGATTATATAATTAAGATTTAAAGTTAGTTAATGGTTATTGGAATTGTTGGAAGTGGGAAAGAGTGTAGATCAGTGTTGCTAGAATATAGAATGGGTTTTACGGGAAAAGAACGAATGATACGGATATGGGAGGTGGTTTAGGAAAGGTTATAAAAACGAGAGTGCGGGATTCTCGTCCTCTTTTCTTTCCTGATTTTCGACGTACAACAAGCTCTTTTGATTTTCGGAATTTCGTCGGTAACGTAGCTCTTTGATTTTCGGAATTTCGTCGGTAACGTAGCTCTTTGATCTCCTGGTTTTCAATAGTAACGTAACTCTGCTCGTCCTCTTTGATTTTCGGAATTTCGTCGGTAACGTAGCTCTTTTGCTTTTCGAATTATCAACGGTAACGTAACTCTGCTCGTCCTCTTTTCTTTTCGCAATTTCGATAGTAACGGAACTCTGCTTGTACTCTGAGTGGTCGGTATCATCTAGTGCGCGTTTCGACCGTCGACATGTGAGTATTTTAAGTACCTGCACAATACACCTACCCCTACAATTATTTATTATATATATATGTATTTATTTTATTATACGCCTTTGTCTAGAAACCTGGCCAGATTCTATTCAGAGGGATACACACACATTTTACTCAAGCATTTATCGCTTCTAAGACTTCTGGGGATAGAAATGAATAGATATTTTATATCTATTGCATTTGGGAAAGAGATTGAGTCTGGTCTCTTGGCGATAAGTGTACGACATTACATACTAGTCCGCGCTATGAGACTAGCACTAATTTAAGTGATTCAAGATGCAGCTGCAGAGCAACGAGGAGTCGAGGAAGACGTCATTTGAGGTCAGATCTTTTCATCTATTAAAATCTTTGTGAATTGTTTTATCCAAATACCCTCCGTGTATTTGCCAATGTCATGAAGTTTTACCCACATATTTTTGATAATTTAGAAATTGGTCACACCGTATGGACAGCGAACTGACGAATGATTTCTAGAGTTTTAGTGTGCAAACTGATGAATATGGTAGAATTATGGTAAAATTTGTCTAAGGGCTCGGAATGCGTACATGAACGATAAAGTAAGGATAAATTCATGATTCAGCGTAATCGTCGTAAGATAAGTGTCCATTTTGTTCAGATTGAGGATGTGTAGGTGCAATAAATCCAGTGTAGTTTATAGACATCCAGCGTTATTTAAATGTTCTATATTGTCCTGGCGTACAACATTCTAGGCACATTCTAGTTCAATGATTGTGACAGCATAATCGAATCTCCAGTGTCAATTCTAATTAGTTCTGTTAGTGCGTGTAGTAATGACTAAGTAATCACTACTTAGCCAATTTTAACGAGATAATTTTGATGAAATCGTCTTGAACCGAAGTAGGAAGCGTGGTAGGAACTACCCGTAAATAATGGTCATATTATCATACTTACTACCTACTACATATCAACCTACCTACCTACCTAATTAATGAATATTGTGAATCGAAAAGTTGTCCAAAATTGAATATAATTACAATGCTGATTCTAATATCTTTATTGTATATTACCTACATACATATTATATTTCATACCGTTGCTTGACCACCCTGAACTAACCAGCGAATAACCTGAGGTGTATGAACAGAGTCATAAACCATTAGGAGGATTGATCTGAATTACATATACACTTTAGTGTACCACATTCGCTATATCATTCCTGTAATGATTGGTAATCCTCGTCCGTAATCAGAAGCACCTAGGTGAGGTTGAAACAAATTATGTTAGCATACTTGAGTGTGTCTATATTCGCCAAATCTTTCATGCAATGATTGGTAAAACCAGTCCATTGTCGGAGCTATGCCTAGGATGGCATAAACTAAATTAATTTATATTAGTAACCTTTACTGTGTGATACCTAATTATATATTTGGTGAATCATGGTAATAGGTGAGGTAACTTGGTTCATAAGCCTGTGGGAATTCCTTCTTGAATTCATCTCGCATACCTTTATTATTGAAACCGCTAATGGAATGATAGTATCAGAATAATACTACCCCCCATGTGTTTTATTATAGGAATTTCCAATTTTGTAAGATTTTGGATAGCGGATGGTTTGAGATGGAAGCATTTTAATCTTGGGTTAAATTGTTTCCTGGTATGCTGAACAAGCTTCAGTTGATATACATGAAGATGTAGCTGTATTTGCTCATCTCAGAAATCGATTAAATCTTGGTCTACTAAGCGTTTGGCGCTTGCATATTTTCAAGGTTATAACATACCTGGGTATCCTCCAGTCTACTCGGAGCTATGTCTCACCAGAGGAGATTGGAATTTATAAGAGAAACCTAAGTAGTTCTAACAGCCTGGTTCGTTTAGAACTCTGATATCCAAGTCAGACTAGCTTGATATTCCTAGGTGCAGCAATGGAATATTGAGTGAACTCCTACCCAACTTACCCACTCCTTATAGTACTTATTCTGATCTATCCGTAGAATGTAAATAACAATTACATAATACATTTTCAAGAAGGCTATTCTACATAGGTGAAGGTAATTATTCAATAAATACTCTACAATAAATATGGTTGTTTTATTATACCTACTTTTCCCATTGTGGTCAAGCAAATGTATAAACTATAATCATAAAACCATACTTACTTATCCCTTCATCCTATATTAATCCTACTCGGGTTACCAGAAGCTAATTCTTAAATACTTGTATCTATCTGCTAAAATAGTTCAGAATGGATTTATGTTACATTAATGATAACTATCTTGATGTATATCTGAGTGTTTGTGGTACGGACATTCATATGTTTACAACTTCAACCACTTTGCTGGCATGGTTGCAACTTGGCTTACCGATGGTCCGGACTCTCTTGGCCTAAGGGCAAGACGAGATAGACTGTATCGTGTATTGCTGATTGTATTTCATGGGCAGCCCTTGTGAATTTGAGCACTGCTCCGGACTCACTGGATTTCCTTGACTGGACCAGATTGAGATAGAGTTGATGTATCATTGGATCAGGGATTCTACGGTAGATGTATCCTCGGATCTTCTACAATTCGTCATTTTATAAATCATGAGACTGTTTGTATGAACATGATCTCAGATATACCAATAAGCTTTGGAGGTTCTTGCCAAGCATAACTCCTAGCTGAACTATTATGGCTATCACTGGGTATACTTACCTATTGATAATATTAACATCAATATTGTGGATCTGGAACTCGTTCTAATCCCTTCGTGATCAGCTGTTCAAGCTGCTTCATCATCCAAAAATATCTTCACGAGGAAAAATGGTGTATGTGTTGTTTTCCAGTCGGTCTCTGCGTGGCTGGGGCAGTAAAAGACCTTTTCCAACCCCACATTGTTACCTAATTATCTACAGTCCATTACCCCTCCTAATTATCATGACCATTCGGTAAACATTTAATTATTGCAACTAGTCTGTATGCTACATCCCTAGGTTCTATAATAACCACTATAATTCAATATCTTATTATAAATAAATAGGTACTCACTTGTTGTTAAAGCTTTAATAATTTATTACAGTAATCCAGAATAATATTATCAATATTAATGTCACTTTTAGGTTATGTACACGATTGACACTAAAATACCTTTCATCTATTACTGATAGGACAATCTGAGTTACTAGAACAACTTGTCTAGGTTTAGGGAATTAAAAGCACTAGTTAGGTCTAACAAATAATTTAGAATCACTATAAGATATTAACTTCACTTATTTAGGGTTGAAATTAGAAGCACGATTTAGGTCTTACATTATAGTTCTGAGCGCATAATCACAAAAAGAATCCGGTTTGCTATGACACAACGTAGAGTCCTACCACTAATCACTAGACGATCGATCACTTTGGCCAATCTTCAGTAAAAGTTCATATTAGAAGTACACTATAGGTATTCTAAATGGAACTATATAGTTGATATACTATCATCTTATCAGATAGACTAGTATAATCATTTTAGACGATTATAATGCAGCTTTCCATGTATTTCAGATTCTCCGTCCAGAATTCAAAAATTATAATCCATGTTCAATTTATTCTAAATATAATTCCTTCCATATTCTAGGTTTTCCTTCTTCTTAGTCTTCTTTCTTTCTGTATTTATTTATAGTCCTTTCCTTTCTTTCTTCCCTCTTAGTTTATAGATAGATATATTAGTTAGTTAGATAGTTATAGTTAGATAGATGTGGTAGAGGAGGGTTTTTTACAATTTGGTGGCGCCGTAGACCAGGATACAAGTGATTTGTATGGCTGTAGAATAGGTTATGCAATATTTGGATTATCACATACATATTTCATCATAGGTTATTCTTGAATCTGAAATCATTCAACATAATTAGTATATACTAGGCTGCTTATGAACGTCCGTGGCTTAATAAAGTCACAATTTGTTGCTCGTGAAATGGTTGTGTTTACTGCGCTATTTAGGTTAAGTAGGTAAGTACAAGTAGGAAACTAAATTAGTTAGTCAAGTTGCTCGTATAATGTTTTCTCATCTTCATTAATAAATAACTCACCTTATTAAAATAATGACGAAGTAAATTATTCCTTTTATATCCAAACTAAGAACTTTTTCATAATTATAATATTAATTGCTAAAATTCCTAAGCGGCAGCCATGGACCATAGAGAATATTAGTATATAATAGAGTTGTTGCTTTTAGCTAGAAATTTGACCATAGAGTAAATATTTGGAATCTTGTATTCAATTTTGGAATATTGTGTATTATTTCAGGGAGATACTTCGGTAAGTACTTAATAAATTGATTCATTGATGTATGATACAGCTTTTTTATTATTATCTGTGTATTGTTACTTTACATTTTCTTTGTGTATTGTTGTGTTTATTTCAGAGCGGACAAAATTTAATTTTATACTATTTTATGTTTTGCTTAGAGAATCTGGTGTTTACAGTCAGTATTTATTCTCATTTATATTATTCTCAAATAAATAACGATTACGGGGGCGTACAATTACTAATAAATTCAATTCAAATTGAGCAATACAGGTAATTTAACTTAATATCGAGCCCAATCGATATTCCAACTAGACGATTTTGACGGAATTGTCTTTGCCAAGTGTCAAAAACAATTCTCAATTGTCATATTGTAGTTAAGGTAGGCAGTATAGTCAAAAGACTTTAGCCTCCCGAACAATCTGTCATGTCATGTCAGTTGTCAAAGGTTTGACTTCAACATAGTAGCTGTCAAGTCAAATTGAACTTGGTAAATATATTTACGTTACCGTTACGAAGTTTTAAAAAGTTTATTATTTGTTTTAAATTAATTGTTTTACAAAATCGGGTCAATATTAGCGAATTAGTTCAATTAATTACGTAAAGAGTAATGCATTGCGTTCAGTGAAAGTTATGGAAGTGTGAAAGTTTGTTGTTGTGAAGTTTCAGCTATGAAAGTTGCCGGTAAAAATGTATGAGTGAGTTCAAATAGTGTGTTTATATTGGAATTACAATAAATACAGCGGTAAGTTGAATCATACATGTACTTACGTGTACTTATGCTACCATTGTTGCATAATACGGTAAAACAAAGTTATTGTCACGCTAGCTTTGACTTAGAAGTTGTACAGGGAATTTATGCGTTTACTATGAAGTAGATTAAAAATCATACTAGTTAAACTGCCTTAGCGCTCCTTACGTATATGTATGCCTAATAAAAAGTCTAGCCATTAGAATTACATATGGCCTGCATTGAGTTAGATTAGGTAATTATAATATATACTATAATGAATTGGGTAAATCTTTCACAAGTATAAAATAAAATAACATAGGTATATACTTGCTATATCCTTCTTTACATGAAATGAAATACTTTATCAGTGATTAGAATAAATAATAATAAGTGATTGTGATTTATAACTTTATCAGTGAAATACTTTTATCAGTGATTAAAATAAATAATAATAATAAGTGATTGTGATTTATAACTTTATCAGTGAAATACTTTTATCAGTGATTAGAATAAATAATAATAAGTGATTGTGAATTATAACTTAATCAGTGAAATACCTTTATCAGTGAGTAAAATAAATAATAATAAATAAGTGATTGTGATTTATAACTTTATCAGTGAAATACCTTTATCAGTGAGTGAATAAATAATAATAAATAAGTGATTGTGATTTATAATTAGTTGAATAACTGTTATATCTGTGTCCATTAAATAATTACAAGTGTTAGTAAAATGAATCGAGCACCGAGAAAGAGATTGGCTAAAGCTTCAAATATCAATGCAGCAAGCGACAGCCCGAAACCAAAACGAAAGAAGATAGATCCGATAACTTATATGACAAAAATGATAAAACAGGCTGTGACCCCAATATGTATGAAATTGTCTCAACTAGAAGGGCAAATACGGTCTGCATCTTCTTCAGCAAGCAGCGGATCAACTGATCAGCAATTTCAACCTACAACCAACACCAATGCAATGAGACCTATTGAAGGTATGGGAGTTGTTTCTGGAGGTTACCCGTATCTCCAGCCACAACTAGATAAACCTAGATATCCTGGGAGTAAAAGAAACATCCTGTTACTTTTATAGAAGACCTTACAGCATATTTAAAGAAGATTCCTAGTGGGATGACAAATATAGATCTCATTATAGAATGTTTAGAAGGGGAGACTCGTGATTGGGCCAGACTTTATAAGGACAGGTGGATGCAGTTTGACGATTTTAAGAGGGACTTCCTGGATCATTACTGGGGAGAAACAGAACAAAATAACTTGCGTCGTAGGATAGTTCAAAACACTTGGGACGGTTCAAGAACGACTATGCAGGGACATTTTATTGGTCTATGTGGCCAATCAAAAATGTTAACGTATCCAATGCAAGAGAATCAACTCGTGGGGGATATAATACGCCATTTCCCGAAGGATGTACAGTTTGCTTGGTCAACTAGTAAAGCTTCAACTATTTTAGAGGCCACTGAATTTTTAAGGAAACTAGACAATATCAACATTCAACGGGGGCGCGATCTTCAAGACACTCCTAAGTCTTCTCTTCCACCATCACATCGGCAACATGCTTCTTCAGGTCGACAGTTTAACAAGAAATTCAACTATCAACGGCAATATCAGAAGAATGCAACGCAACGTGGTGATAAGGAAGAAAATAATGTATTGGTATCAGTAGTTAACGATGTTAGTGATAGGGAATCTAATAATTTAACCACTGTTGGTGACATGTGCTCCAATGCACCAACTACGACAGGAGCAAAGAGATTACCTATATCTTTACATATTATGTTGTCCATGGGGTGGAAGCCTGGATCAGGATTAGGTCGGCGTCAAACAGGAATCTTAAAACCAATTAGACCTAGGGGACAGGTTAATAGATTAGGTTTAGGTCACGAATTATACAATCTTGATTTTTTTGATTATCCTAATACAATCATAGAATTATTTAAGCTTAAGTCTGATGTAAATAGTAGTGATTTAATTAAAACAGTAGGGACAGTTAATTCATTGTTCAAGGAAGAAGACCATATCGTACCAGAGATACAACAAGAAGTAAAATCTGAAATAGTTGTTGGGGTGTTAGGGAAGAATGTAGTTAGCTTAGTCGATACCGGTAGTGATGTTACATGTATTTCAGGGACTCTTTGGGAATTAATATACTCTGAGCTTAAGGATAAAGTTCCTTTGCTTCCAGTTAGGTCAATTCAAGTTAAAAGTGCTTGGGGTGGGAAGAGTTCAAAAATTCAACAGATGACTATATTACCAGTTGAATTTAATAATATTACTATTGATACTAGATTTTTAATAATACCTAACTTAGTGAATCATATGATTTTAGGGTTTGATTGGTTATTAGCGAATAAAGTAATTATTCAATTAGAGAACCCACCCTTTGGATTAGAAATTGTTAAAGATAATGTCAAATGTTCTATACCATTCTGTGAATATAAATTATTAAGAAGAATAACTACGGAACCTAGCTTTCCTGAATGTTTAAGTAAAATTAAAACCGGATTGCCTCTTCAAGAAATTCAAATTAATAAATTAAAGGAAGTCCTTAACTTACATAGAGAAGTATTTACTAACAAGTTAGGGTTGGCTAATTGCTATGAGCATGAAATTAAAATGACTAATCAAACTCCAATAATTAAACGATCTTATCCTGTACCGTACGCATATAGACAAAAAATGGAGGACAAACTAACAGAAATGGTTGATATGGGCATAATAAGCCGTGGCTCTACGCCTTATAGCAGTCCACTAACGTTTACTATTAAGCCTGACGGTTCAATAAGGGTATTGTTAGACGCTAGAGAAATAAATAAACACATGATTCCGGAATCAGAAACACCAACAATGCAAATAGATGTCTTAAATTCCTTTCATGGGGTAAATTTCATTAGTATTATAGATCTAAATAATGCCTATTTTCAAATTCCTATATCCAAAGACAGTAGAAAATACACTGGGTTTACTTTTAATGGTAAAAGTTATTTTTATAATCGTCTACCGCAGGGCCTCCGCACGTCTGTAGGAAGCTTTAGTAGGGCTATAGATCTAATACTAGGACAGGAAGTACGTGATTTCTGTGTCAATTATTTAGACGATTTAGCTATGCTGACAACTGGAACTTTAGTAGAACACTTAGATCATATTAGTATCATTTTGAATAAACTAAAGTCCGCCGGTCTCACTTGCAATATAGAGAAATGTAAATTCATTTGTAAGGAAGTTAAGATGCTAGGGCATATTATCTCTACCGAAGGAATTAGAACGGATCCTGAAAAAATAGAATCTATTAAGAACTTTCCCGTACCTAAAAAGATAAAACACTTAAGGGCATTCCTAGGCTTGTGTAACTATTATAGGAGATTTATACCGAATTATAATGCTAGTATTCAACCATTAGGTAGATTACTTAGGAAGGATAAGGCATG